>BQNB010090259.1:0-20401 GCA_026074375.1 Tanacetum coccineum | reverse complement strand
TACAAATCAACAAACCATTTGTTTTCATACCCAACCCTAACAAAATCTTGAACATCACTATTTGTCTTAAGTTCTTTTATCCCTATATTCAAAGGTGTTCTAATAGGACAGTAATAAAACCTATAAACAATTCCATGAACTAGATGTTTGATAATATCACGAAAAACATCAAAGCTCATACCTTCAAAATCGATATTAGTGATTTGTTTTAAATCACCTTGGTGTTACTAATTTAAACCAACAAACTTGTTTTACGTCGAAATTGGTTATTATTCTTTACATTTTTTTCAATCTAAGCGTAATAATGTTTCTCTCTAATTTATACAATTACACACATATAAAAGAGACAAACACATATGCAAGTGAACATACACATAGTATGATCATTATCACATATGTATTAATATATTGTCAAGTAAACGCACGTACACGACAAACAAACATATAAATGTTAAGATAAATATATTATAATTTCACTCATAAAAACGAATATGCGTAATTTGATTTATTTACTAGTTATTTATTTATATTATATTAATTCTATATTATTATAAGAAACTGGTTTGGTTCGGTTTGGTTTTTACGATTTGGTTTTTGGACGAAAACCGAAACCGAACCAAATTTTTTGGTTTTTGAAAAAGTAAAAACCGAACCATCGGTTTTTAGTTTCAGTCGGTTTTTTCGGTTTGATTTTTTCGTTTTTTCTGCTCACCCCTAATCACCATGCACATGTGACTTTATTGATGAATCATGCATAAATTTACAACCTTGACCTTATTTGCAAAAGCCATTACCAAAATTTTGACAAACCCAAGGCTTAAATGGACGAGTAGTAGACCGGTTTTCACGAGTGACTCGTGATTCTTTGTTAGCGAATTCTTGAGTTTGGTTGTGGCTTAAGGTATGTTACCAGATTCAGTAATAAAAGTTAGAGTTGATGTCTGATCTGGCTTAAAGCGTGTTATCAGGTTTCCGGAATAGTAGTTGGAATGCTAGTCCAACACAACCTATTTACTTCTTCAATATATAACATTTGCGCGTTTGGCAGTAACATCTGTTGTTCTTGTTTCCTGTTTTCTTAAGTGTCATGTTCTTGTTCTGCTTTGTGTTGCGTACCTCTAATTTCCCTCAATTGGTATCAGAGCTACTGTTAGATCGTGAAGGATTTTTACTGTATAAACTGAGCCACAATCAGCGTCCAACATTATGCTCTTTACAACCTAGAACCCGCGTTTGAAGAACAAAAGATGGAACCTGTGATAAACAACGACTTAGGGATAGTAAGAACCCTAACATAAGTCGACTCTTAACTTGTAAGAAGTGGAGGGTTTTAATTCGACTTTGTAATTAACCTGTGATAAGTAAAGGAAAAATCACATGCCTGTTTAAAAGAAGTGTGATTCAGTCGCTGGCTTAAGTCACCAATAGGAAGCCTGATCAGCGTTTAAAACTGATAACAGGCCCGTTTTTGCTAAAGTTCATAACCGCGAGTTGGAAATAGTTTTAAAAGTTTTGATTGTCTCGTCTGTTAAGTTGAAATTGGAGGATGCGGATAGAAGTACTTCTTAGAAAACATTGAGTTTGGGATGTGGTAGATCCGGGCTTAGTCGATGCCCAGAAGAATAACATTGTGAAGGGAGTATTGTTTCAATCGATCTCAGAAGATTTGATTTTACAAATCGGTAACTTGAAGACTAGGAAGGAGATGTGGGAAGCGATAAAAACTCGTAACCTAGGGGTTGATCGTGTGAAGGAAGCGAGGCTTCAAACTCTATTTACGGAGTTCGAGAATCTAAAGATTTCAGATAACGATACTATAGATGCTTATGTTACGAAGTTGTCGGGTATTGCTTCTAAGTCAGCCATGCTTGGAGAAGTCATGTCGAAACATAAGTTGGTCAAAAAGTTTCTCACAAGCCTTCCTAGACGTTTTTCCATATCGTGGCAGCCCTAGAGCAAGTTTTAGACCTTAAAACGACAGGGTTTGAGGAGTGGTTGGACGATTGAAAGTGTATGAGGAAATAATCAATGAAGAAGATAAAGCAAACGATGCTCAAAAGGAATTTATTTTATGCTAGGACTAAATATTCCAACGGGAACAATGACTTAAGATGATGTCACACCCTGTCATAGGCGGAAACACGGGAACATAATGATCAATCATAACACAAGATACAAAATAGAGAAATACTAAGATGCATAAATGAAAAGTGTCATGATGACCATCAACCTCAATACACAACGTTGAGTGATGTCCCAAATCAAGAACACAACACATAGTCGCCAATTATTACCATCATAAGCCCAAAACCAAAGTTCATTAGTATACATAAGCTCAAATAATAAGTAAATACGTAACCCGAACCACAATAAGCCATCAAATAAGCCATGGCTCATTGATGATTATTGGGCCGTGAGCTTACAAGCTCCAAAATAAGTCCAATAAGCTTAAAAATAAGCTAATAAGCTACATATCGCATTTGGCTATCATCATAAGCTATAAGAAATAGTCCACGAATATACAACATACAAGGTAAATAGTAAAAAAAACCTCCCTTGTGTTTTTATTTCTAGTCGTGAGCTAATAAGCTCAAAATAAGCTATTTGAGCTAAAAAAATAAGCCACAATAAGCCATATATAAAATAAGCTACATAGCAAATATATGTTTTTCAACCATCACGACCACAATATAAAAACTAACAAAACCTCGTTTTCTTTCCTTACATTTTCGAACCAAACGCACCATAAATAACCATTTTTAAATTTTTTGCTTTCGATTTTAAACAATCGGGCCGTACAACTAATATCTATGCATCATTAACAACCCAAAAGGACAAGTAAAATTTAAATTTGAAAGAATTACAAGAATGGTCTTTAAAATAATTTTTGACGCGAACCGGATAATCCAAATATTGTTTTAACAGTAACCCAAGCACTATAATCAACCCAATACTCTAAGACTTTTCATATTTTTGATCAAGTTTCAAAAAAATATGTGTCTGTGTGTTGTTTGGGTCGGACGAACCAAAGAGGAGAAAAGAGAGAAAGAGTGTGAAGTTTGTAAATAAGAAATGTGTGATTTAGGATGCATCCAAATGCATATATGCCAAGACTTGTACTAGTAAAAGACCAAGGCCCTAAAAAATGTCATCTTGTCTCCCAAGAGTCTAAAACCCGTGGCAAGGGATCCAAAGGGCTCGGATGTCTTCGTTTTTGTGTCGAGTTTACTTAAATCTCAAAAACCGTGATCGAAAAATATTTCCCGAAGTTACTTAGCATTTTTATTCATCTTAAAAATACTTTTCCAATAACTTAGAGTATTTACTTGATATATTACCATGTTTTATTTCCCTAAAACTCACTTTGGACATTATCGAACGTGTCGGGACTCGTTTTTGGCATTTCTCACAATTCACGGGTCAAACCACCCGAAATATAATTAACATAATAATACCCTCTAAAATGGATTATTATACATCATAAACCATAAAATACCTCAATCTCATAATTTCACCACCGTTAACACGATGCATATTCTAATAAAACTGATAAACGTTGAATAGTCGAAGGACTAAATTAGAATATTCTAAACACAAAAGAGGCTAGGGTTACATTCTACCCCCTTAAAATAATTTTGCCCCTGAAATTCAACTACTGACATCAATAAATAGATGCGGATACTTAAGCTTCATCTGATCTTTATGTTCCCGCGTGAATTCAGGCCCATATTTTGAATTCCACCAAACCTTGACGATGTCAATTCTATTCCGCTTCAACTTCTTAACCTCTCGTTCCAAGATTTCCACAAGCTCTTCCATATAATTTAAATTAGTCATAACTCAGAATTTCTCCAAAGGGACTTGTCTCAGTGTTGGATTAGCCATAACACTTCTTAAGGTTCGGACTACGCTAGAACGTGGCTTGAACAACCATTCATGCTAGGCAAAATCTAGCGATAGTCTACTGACTGGGCTACCTTCTCAAATCTTGAAAGGTCCAACAAACCTAGGTGCTAATTTCCCCTTCTAGCCAAAGTGTACCACACCTTTCTAAGGCGACACTTTGAGCAAGACATAGTCACCTACACTAAACTCTAGAGGCTTCCTCCTCTTATCAGCATAACTTTTCTAACCATCACGCGCAGCCTTAAGTGTATCCTTAATCTGCGAGATCTTCTCAGTGGTCTCTTGCACTAACTTAGGTCCTATCAACTAACCCTCTTTAATCTCTGCCCACATAATCGGGGAACGACACTTTCTACCATACAAAGCCTTGAACGGCCCACATCTTACACTATAATGATAACTATTGTTATACGAAAACTTTACTAATGGAAGATGAATGCCCCAACTTCCCTCGAAGTCAAGGACGCATGCCCTAAGCATGTCTTCCAAGTTCTAAAGTATA
The DNA here is from genome assembly GCA_026074375.1 of Tanacetum coccineum. NCBI lineage: Eukaryota > Viridiplantae > Streptophyta > Magnoliopsida > Asterales > Asteraceae > Tanacetum > Tanacetum coccineum. Next base: position 15,993 of record BQNB010090259.1, on the reverse strand, counting down.
CTTAACTAAACCATCAAGGACTAACATCAAAAGCCTTTTCAGCTGTTGATCATGTGCCTTATGCATCAAATTTAAACTTCTTTTCTTGCATGTTTCTAATTCTCTCTAAGCTTCCTTTATTTTTGTGATATATTTTGAAAGGTACATCTAGTTCAACCCTTGTTCTTTTTTCTTTCTTCTTTGCTGCATTATCACTTGCAGGTATAGATGGAGCAGGTTGAACACTTGGACCTTCAACAAAGGCAAGTTCAGATTGAGCAGGTTAAACACTTACAGCTTCAACAAAAGATGGTTGACCATGTGTTACAAATTCCTGAGTGTTCACCATAAAGTTTATTGATGCTTTGGTTCTGTTATACATTTCAACATCTATGGAATCTTCTTGGTCAGGGAATCTGTAGTCATTTAATAGATCCATCATAGCCTCTTATTGTTGCTCTTCTTTTTCCCTTTCCAAATCCATTCTTTCAAACATTAATTCTTCCTCCATTGCTTGCTGCAAAGCTTCTTCATCTAGCTTATCTTGGTGTTCTTTTTCTTGCTTTTGCCTTAGATCATCTTGCTTATCCAAAAGTCCTTGCATATATTCATCTTCCATACTTTGCCTGATGTCATCTTCATCCATCAACTATACAATAAAATACATTCCATATCAGTCAACTATACAATAGATTACGAGTTATAACAGTATAAACATAGATTGCAAGTATAAACATACCTTTAGTCCACTATTGGATCCTCTTCCACCACCTCTTTTTCCTCCTCTGCCACCACCTCTTCTTCTTCTTACTCCACCTCTTCTACCTCTTGCACCACCCATAGTTTGCCTGCCTACCGCTTCTTTTCCGGCCACCCATATCTTACCTAGCCATTTGCAGAACACATTACCACCTACGCCACATCTTAGCCATTTTTTTTTTGTCCTTACCAATAACTCTCAGCATCCTATTTGACCTCTACACCATTATTAGTCACCATAGCTCTATACCCTCGCGCCCTATATGAATCCATGTGTGCCCACACTCGTGCTGAAGAATATTAAACATTGGTTCTTTCTTTACAGAACACTTGTTAACAATTGTTATAGTTTAGGCAAGATGGATTTCTCACAGCTTGGGCTTTCGTTGTGACCAACACCTTGGACAGTTGGAGCATTCTGATTTGCTTGCCAAGTATGGTCACTTGAGGTTATTTTCAAGCGCTTGATTCTCTTCTTCTGGGTCTTCTGGAATTGCATATAACTATAGGAGGTAGTGTGGTTTGAGTGTTTATTGGTACGCAGTTTTCACAAGGTGTTTATGCCGTGATCTATACTGGTCTGATGCGAGAATGTTGATTAGTTCCGTTGATCTAAACCTTCTTGAACGGTTTATGCGACCAAATAAAAAAAAAAAATGATACTCCTTCATTGGATCCCCTATTTAAGTGCAATGTATCATGCAACGAATGAATGCAAGGCACACCACTTAACCTGCATAACCAGCTACTAATGTTCTAAAAAACCATAATTCACTACATATGATTGATTTTACAGCTTACTTCTAACTCCTCTTTAAGCTACTAGGGAAAACAATAACCTATTTCTTGCTAATTCATAAAAAAAGTTATAGAAAAACAATTTATGCATTATACCAGTTATAAACATGTTTATTCTGCCAATATCATATGTCTAAACTTACTCTTTGTGGGGGGTGTTTGACGGCACTATGTCTTTTCCTAACATCGGGTGTAATTTGGTCTTTCTATAGTCTAACTGACAACTTGTTCATGGCTACCAACCTCTACATGATGTATATTCTTATGTCTTCCAACATTGTAATAATTGGCTTTGATCTTTGCAGCAGTATGGCCTTATGACAACTTTTTGATATACCATTTTCAAAAGCAGCACACTTGACATTAAGGTTGAAAAAAGCTCTACACCAACTATTTAGATTTCTCGCTACCAGGTACTCATAAGCTTCAAGATTAATGTACTTCAGATCATCCATCTTAGCATAAAAGAGTTCTTCCACGGTACTTGAAGTTGTACCCCAGAATAGTCTTTGAAGCTGTAAACCACTATATTTCTTTCTGAAGTTGGGATACATATGATTGTTGGCATCCCTCCCATTTTGGGGGGGGCGGGGGGATGTGTGCCCAAACTCACATCTACATGTATGTTTTAGAAAGCAACCATCCAACCCTATTATTCTTCTACAACCATCCAACCACCCATCTTTTAAACCTTTAAAATAGATATAGAATCTCTTAAAGTAGGTACTTCCAGAACTCACCTCTTCCACCTTAAGTCTACAAGTTAAACCTGGGTTTGATTCTAAAAGAGGGCTTTTTTTGCATATAGTCCCAGAAACCTATCTTATTGTTTACTTAACGCCTCCTTATGGTTTAAGTGCCCTTTGCTTGGCCCCCCTTTTTTTTATGCATTGGACCAGAAGTCTTAACATCATTAAAAACCTCAGTCTACATTTGATCTTCATTTCGATGTAGGGCTATGCCATTGGTGGCATTATTGTGATTGGTCTTTTAGAAAAATGGTATACAATCCATTTGTAAGTGACAATTGAACCAAGCTTGTAATTCCTAGAACATTTGTGATTATCATGCAGAGACTTAATTTGGAATGAGTGTACATTGTGCATCCATGAAGCCCACAGTCTAAACCCACAAATCTGGTGTACTTCTTCTTAGCATCCTAATTCTTATTTTTGTTCCATTTGGTGTAGCGTCTGAGGGGTCTTAGGTGAGGTCTGAGGGACTTAGATGGTCAACTTTTACTACTTCCCTGCCCAGCATTGCTACATCCTCCCCCTATTTTTTTTGTTTCTAGTTAGGATTGGTTGGCTAAAACTAACTTTTTTTCTTATATAGAATTAACATACCTTACAAAAGACCTTAGTAGAATTATCAACAGATTAGCAGATTACCAGCAACTTATTTGACTTAGCACCTTTCTTACTAGGACTTAGGAGCAGGATTAGAGATTGGGATGATTCTACATCTTATCAGGAAATAAAGACTTTTTTAATTTTTTCCTTTTTGTTTTATACTTTCCGCCTCCCGAGTAAAGCACGCGCGTTCTAAGTCTCGTTTACATAATAAAATAGCAGACCCCCCCAGTCATTCTTGGCATACCATAATTGGTAGCCATTTGCTACTCCATCATTAGCTAAAGCTTGCTTCAGTTGCTCAAGGTGCTCTAATACATTATTAAAACAGGTGTCATCTTATTCTAAGGGATTGTGAGGTCATGTTTTGGATAAGTAACACCTTTTGTGCCTTATGAATTGGTATATTGAGCTCATCAAGGTCATCTAGGAGCTCACTTCTGTTTCAGGACTGACTCCATTCCTAGGTAATCCTAAAAACATTCCATTATTGCCACACATTTTGTTTAAAAATGGGTCATGAGTTGTTAAGTTCTTAATGACTACATTTTCCTCCCCTTCAGTGTGAAAACTCTGTATTTAACTTACTTAACTTTTCATTATCTGCTATAATTTTCATCCCACTAAGGACCCACCACTTGAACCTATTTGCTTCTTTATTAATAAAGTCCATGACATTCATAGTTTAAATGTTCGTCACTTACAAATCATCTAACCATTTGTTATTATACCCAACTCCCTAACAAAATCATTGTACAGCACTCTTTCGTCTTAAGTTATTTTTTCCCTACTTTCATAGGGTGTTTTAATAGGACAGTAATAAACTATAAACAATTCCATGAACTAGATGTTTGATAATATCACGAAAAACATCAAAGCTCATACCTTCAAAATCGATATTAGTGATTTGTTTTAAATCACCTTGGTGTTACTAATTTATACCAACAAACTTGTTTTACGTCAAAATTGGTTATTATTCTTTACATTTTTTTCAATTAAAGGCATTTTAGTGTTTCTCTTCAAATTTATACAATTACCACAATATACAAAGAGACAAGCCTTATGTAAGTGAAACATTTACAATATATGTCATTACTCACCTATGTATTAATATATTGTCAAGTAAACGCACGTATACGACAAACAAACATATAAATGTTAAGATAAATATATTATAATTTCACTCATAAAAACGAATATGCATAATTTGATTTATTTACTAGTTATTTATTTAGATCTTTTATTAATTCAGTATATTTTTTAAGAAACTGGTTTGGTGTCGGTTTAGGTTTTCGTCGATTTCGTGGTTTTGGACGAGAACCACAAAACCGAACCAAAATTTTTTAGTTTTTGGAAAAGTAAGCAAAACCGATCCTTCGGTTTTTTGGTTTCAGTCGGTTTGTTCGGTTGATTTTTCTTGTTTTTTCTGATCTCTCTAACACCAATGCATTGATGTGACTTTTTGATAAAAAATCATCCCATAAATTCACACTTGACTTATTTGCAAAAAAGCCCATTACCCAAAATTTTGACAAACCCAAGGCTCAAATGGACGAGTAGCAGACCGGTTTTCACGAGTGACTCATGAATTCTTTGGTAGCGAATTCTTGAGTTTGGTTGTGGCTTAAGGTTATGTTACCAGATTCGTAATAAAGTTAGAGTTGATGTTGATCTGGACTTAAAGCGTGTTATCAGGGTTTTCGGATAGTAGTTGAATGCTAGTCCAACAAACCTAATTTACTTCTTCTTTATATACATTTGCCGGCGTTGGCAGTATATCGGTTGTTCTTGTTTGCCCTGTTTTTTAAGTGTTTGTTCTGTTTTGCTTAGGTGATGGTACCACTTAATTTCATCCTATGGTATCAGAGTTATCTGTTAGATCGTGGAAGGATTTTTACTGATAAACTGATCCACAATCAGCTCGTCCAAACATTATGTCTTTTCAAACCTAGAAACCCGGTTTGAAGCAACAAAGATGGAACCATGTGTAATCAACGACTTAGGGATAGTAAGATCCTAACATAAGTCGACTTTAACTTGTAAGAAGTGAGGGTTTAATTCGACTTTGTAATTAACCTTGATAAGTAAAGGAAAAATTCACTTGCCTGTTTAAGGAAGTGTGATTAAGTCTCGCAGACTTTAAGTGATCACCAATAGGAAGCCTGATCAGCGTTTAAAACTGGCTAAACAGGCCCGTTTTTGCTAAAGTTCATAACCGCGAGTTGGAAATAGTTTTAAAAGTTTTGATTGTCTCGTCTGTTAAGTTGAAATTAGGAGGGCAATCCGAGAAACCGTTGATAGTCTTACGTGTATTCAACACGAACAAGATACTAACCCAAGTCGTGAATTAAGGGTTGGATAAATCCCTGTTTCAAACATATCCACGCTCTAAGCAAAAATTAAGTATGTCGGCTGGTACTTCACAACCAAAGGACACAAACTTGACGTTTCAATGCCTGATATTGACGGCAACAAACTACACCATATGGAGGATGCGGATGGAAGTACTTCTTAGAAAACATGGAGTCTGGGATGTGGTTAGATTGGGCTTAGTCAATGCCAATAGTACTAAACATTGTCGACGGGAGTATTGTTTCAATCGATCTCAGAAGATTTGATTTTACAAATCGGTAACTTAAAGACTAGGAAGGAGATATGGGAAGCGATAAAAACTCGTAACCTAGGGGCTAATCATATGAAGGAAGCGAGGCTTCAAACTCTATTTACAGAGTTCGAGAATCTAAAGATTTCAGATAACGATACTATAGATGCTTATGTTGCGAAGTTGTCGGGTATTGCTTTCTAAAGGTCAAGCATGCTTGGAGGAAGTCATTGGCGAAACATAAGGTTGGTCAACAGTTTCTCACAAGCTTTTTAGACGTTTTTCATTATCGTTGCAGCCCTAGAGTAGTTTTAGAACTTAAAATAACGAATGGAGTTTGAGGAGTGGTAGGAACGATTGGAAAAGAGTATGAGGAAAGATCTCTTGAAAAAGATAATAATGCCAAATGTTGCCTCAAGAGAATATTTTATGCTAGGACTAAATATTCAAACACGGGAAAATGATATTAAGATGTGTCACACCGACATAGCGGGCAACACGAGACATTATGGATCAATATAAATCAAGATACAAAATAAAAAGCAAATACTAAGATGCATATAAATGAAAAGTCGTCTTGTTGGACCCATACTATTACCTGAAGTACGCAACCGGTTGAGTGATGTACCAAATCAGTACATAACATATAGTCGCCCTATTTCCATCATAAGCCAAAACAAAGTTCATTTTAGTATACACAAGCTCAAATATAAGTAAATAAGTAAATCGGCACCACAATAAGCCATCAAATAAGCCAGGGTCATTGATGATTATTGGGCCCGTGAGCTTACAAGCTCCAAAATAAGTCCAATAAGCTTAAAATTAAGCTAATAAGCTACATATCGCATTTGGTTATCATCATAAGCTATAAAAAATAGTCCACGAATATACAAATACAAGGTAAAATAGTCAAAAAAAAACTCCTTTGTTTTTATTTTATAGTTCGTGGTATTAGTCAAAAATAAGCTTATCGAGCTAAAATTTAAGCCACAATAAAGCCATATTATAAAATAAGCTACATAGAAAATATATGTTTTTCAACCATCTCGACCACAATGTATGTCTCGTCATTGCTAAACGCGCATGAAGAACTCTCTTTTTCTTTCCTTACCATTTACGAACTACCAAAACGACAATAAATAACATTTTTTAAATTTTTTGGCTTTCGATTTTAAAACAATCGGGTGCGTTAAACTAATATTATGCCTCATTAACAACCCAAAAGGACATCTGCTTCAGTATGGTGTTTTTAAATTGGAAATACGTAGTCGATACAGTAGAATGGTCTTTAATGTATGTTTTTTGACGCGAAATCGCGATAATCCAATTATTGTTTTAACAGTAACCAATGCACTATATTATCAACCCAATTACTCTAAGAACTGTTCAATATTTTTGATCAAGTTTTCATAATAAAATATGCTGTCTGTGTGTTGTTTGGGATCGGCAAGAACCTAAGAGGAGAAAAGAGAGAAAAGAGTGTGAAGTTTGTGTAATAAGAAATGTGTGATTAGGAGCGCCATCCAAATTGCTATACTGCCATGTATGTTCTAGTAAAATAGGACCAAGGCCCTAAAAATATGTCATCTTTCTCCTAGTGTCTAAAATCCCGTGGCAAGGGATCCAAAAGGGCTCGGATGTCTTCGTTTTTGATGTCGAGTTTTACTTATATCTACAAAATACCGTGTTCGAAAAAATATTTCCCGAAGTTCTCTTAGCATTTGTATTCATCTTACAAAAATACTTTTCCAATAAATTGAGTATTTTCTTTGATTTATTACCATGTGTTATTTCACCTAAAAACTCACTTTGGGACATTTCGAAGTGTCGGGACTCGTTTATTGGCATTGCTCCACAATTCAAGGGTCAAACCACCCGAATAATATAATTACTATAAAATCATCTAAATGGATTATTATACATATAATACCATAAAATACCTCAATCGCCTAATTTCACCACAGTTTAACACGAATGCATATTCTAAAAAACGAGATAAACGTTGAATAGACGAAGGACTAAATAGAATATTCTATAACACACAAAAGAGGCTAGGGTTACATTCTACCCCCTTAAAATAATTTTGCCCCTGAAATTCAACTACTGACATCAATAAATAGATGCGGATACTTAAGCTTCATCTGATCTTTATGTTCCCGCGTGAATTCAGGCCCATATTTTGAATTCCACCAAACCTTGACGATGTCAATTCTATTCCGCTTCAACTTCTTAACCTCTCGTTCCAAGATTTCCACAAGCTCTTCCATATAATTTAAATTAGTCATAACTCAGAATTTCTCCAAAGGGACTTGTCTCAGTGTTGGATTAGCCATAACACTTCTTAAGGTTCGGACTACGCTAGAACGTGGCTTGAACAACCATTCATGCTAGGCAAAATCTAGCGATAGTCTACTGACTGGGCTACCTTCTCAAATCTTGAAAGGTCCAACAAACCTAGGTGCTAATTTCCCCTTCTAGCCAAAGTGTACCACACCTTTCTAAGGCGACACTTTGAGCAAGACATAGTCACCTACACTAATCTTAAGTAGCGCTCTCATCCGCTTATCTGCATACCTTCTATAACCATCACGCGCCTAGCCTTAAGTGTTCATAAATCTGCGAGATCTTCTCAGTGGTCTCTGGCATAATTAGGTCCTGTATCAACTAATCCCTCTTTAATCTCTGGCCCATCATAATCGGGGAAGTCACTTTCTACCATACAACAGCCTTGAACGGCCCACATTTAATCTATAATGATTAACTATTGTTATACGACAACTTGCACTTAATGGAAGATGAATGCCCAACCCCTTTTTTTTTTTTCCCCCCCCCTCGAAAAATAAGTCAGGGAGCTGCCCTAAGCTTGTTATCCAATGTTCTAAATGTATACTTAACTTAACACATCAATGGACTAACTTCAAAAAGCCTTTTCAGCTTGTTGATCATGGTTGCCTTATGCATCTAAATTTAAAAATTCTTTTCTTGCATGTTTCTAATTCTACTCTAAGCTTCCTTATTTTCTGTGATATATTTTGAAATGTACAATCTTGTTCATACCTTGTTCTTTTTTCTTTCTTCTTTCGCTGCATTTCACTTGACGGTATAGACTGGAGCAGGTTGAACACTTGGGACCTTCAACAAAGGCAGTTCAGATTGAGCAGGTTAAACAAATTACAGCTTCAACAAAAAGATGGTTGACCATGTTTACAATTTCTGGAGTGTTCACCATAAGTTTATTTGATGCTTCTGTTCTGTTTACATTTCAACATCTATGGAATCTTTTGGTCGCGGAATCTGTTGTAATTAATAGGATCATTCCTTGCCTGTCTTATTGTTGCTCTCTTCTTTTTCCTTTCCAAATCCCATTCTTTTCATACATTAAGTCTTCTCCTTGCTTGCTAGCAAATGCTTCTTCAATCTCTAGCTTATCTTGGTGTTCTTTTTTCTTGCTTTTGCCTTAGATCATTCTTGGCGTAGCCAAAGTCCTTGATATATTCATCTTCCATACTTTGCCTTGAGGTCGCATGTTTATCCATCAACTATACAATATAATACCATTTCCATATCAGTCACTATACATAGATTTAACGAGGTATAACAGTATAAAACTAGGATAGCAAGTATAAACATACCTTTAGTCCACTAGTGGATCCTCTTACACAACCTCTTCTTCCTCCTCTGTCACCACCTCTTCTTCCTCTTGCTCCACCTCTTTTACCTATTGCACCACTGATGTGCTGTCGTGTAGGGTCAATTATTTGATTATCAAGTTTTACATTTATATTTAGCTGACAAACCTAAAATAATACTTTAATGAGCAGTGTACCTGGTCAATATGGAGTTCGCGATAAGTAGGGTGTCAAACACTAAGAGTGGAAATTTAATCCTCTATTCTATCAGTATTTTAATTAGTTTATTTACTGGTTAAACCTATGCTATGTACGTTGTCTAATGAAATAGGGGATTCAGCCTGAGAGACTGACACAGGTTTGGTGATGACAAATACCAATTCAATACACAATAAACAAAAAAGATGAAACTCACGTATTCATATCATACGTTTCCCTCTTTGTCTGCTAGTCATTTGGTCACGTTAGTTTGTAATTTACAAACTAACGTGAGCATATACGTGTATGATACAATCTTATATATATTTTACGCAATATATACATGCATATAACGACTTGTGTGGTGCTAGGACGTATTAAGAGATGTAAAACGTGATTTAAAAATGAACTAGGGCATTAAATGTTTTTATTTAATTACAAGAAAAGGGAAACCTATATGATTACTAACTCGTATGTACGCAATACACGAAAACCACATGTAAACATTTAACATAATGGCATGGCTTGGGAAGAGTATACTAACTAATATGACGATTGCATGTGATAAACTCGACTCATGGGTAAGCTAAACGAACTTGTTTTCGTGCTAGTAGTCCTAATGAGCCATTTATATCACTAATGGGCTTAATGGGCCACTAACGGACCTTGTTGGACCTAATAGTCCATTAACGAATGTCAATGGGCCCAACAGTCCATTAGTTGGGGTCTACAGCTTATTAATAAGCTTACTTGAGATTATCGAAGGCTTATAAGGCTTATTAAACTCGTTGGTTAGTATGACACGTATGAGAAACCTTAGCGGGCCACTAATGGACTCTTCAAACCCAAACATGCACAACAAGCCGTACCATGGGGTCCATAGCTTTTTAAATAAGCTCTTTGAGCTTATTAAGAAGCCTAAATGCTTATTGGACTTGTATGGACCCTAATGTACCTTAGAAACCTAAACGAACCCTTAATGGACTTGGCAGCCCATTACCGTGGCCAAACACAAGTCCATAAGCCATGAATAAGCTTAGATAACTTATTTGTGAGCTTATACAGCTTATAGGACTTATTATAAACTTAGAAAGCTAATGGACCTTAATAGAACAAGCCCAAAGGCTTAGTATGCCTAACGAGCTCTTAATGGGCCCAAAAGCCCATTAACAAGGCTTATTGACTTATAACTAAGCCGAACGGTGAAAACAGCCTAAAACAAGATCCCAAGTGCTTAATGAAACTGGGAAAATAAATCATATCATGTGTAAACTCTTTTTGAAACCTTTCGGGTTAAAGTTATTGGGCTAACGAGCCCAATAAGCTCACCCGAGCTTATTTTTCAGCATTAATAGTTTCATTAAGCTTAAATGAGCTTAATGAAAGCTTATGTGCTTTTAGAATCCGTATTGGACCATTAATTTGCTTAATGGACTTTAACGAGCTCACTAAGCCCAATAAGCTAAAATAAGCTCATCCGAGCTTATTTATAAGCTGCCACAACTTATATGGCTTATTGGAGCTTAATAAAACCTATTTTCACTTGTTAGAACTTAATTGGGATTAAAATGCAATTTTTTACAAGTTAAGGGACTAAAAGTGTTAATTTGTAAACTTGAGGGTAAAAACTGCCAAAACTGATTTTATAAATCTAGGGACCGTTTTTGACATTCTGAAACTAAAAGGCCTGTTTTGAAAGTATAAGGACCTAAAGTGTAATTTCTTGTAAAATTAAAGGACTAAAGGTGTAAATGTGGAAACTTACGGGTTTAAAATATAAATATTATATTTTTATAAACATAAGGATTGTTCTTGTGAATATAGAAAACCTAACGGTAATGTATGGACAAAAGTGATTTTAATAAACACTTAACGAATTGGACAAGTTTTAATATTTATCGGATATTATACAAATTAAAACACGACTTAATAAATATGTATATTTATTAATAACGTTTATACATATACTTGAACGTGTGTAATCGTATACTTTCCCAAGAGCCATCAAGTAAGGACAAATACAATAAAAATGAGCACCACCACACAAGTGATAACAATATATATATACTAGCAATTTATTGTAGTTTATGCATTAAGTCGTTAGCCTAAACTTGTAGACTAAGACTGGCCGTATTTACTTAGGTATTTAACGGTGAGATCCAATTGCCATACTTGGATATAATTATCATTCACAGGGGACTACCTACTAAGGTGAGTTTATAGCCTCATGCTTTACAATTATTTAAATGTTTTACATTTTTTTGGGGTGAGAACATGCTTTGTTTTACAAATTGGATGCAAGGGTACATTTTATACAATGATTACGTGCTTTGCCTAAGTAGCAACCCTTTATCATGAACTGTCAATTACTAGATTGTAAGCGCGAGTGTTATAAATAGATCTATTTGGGATTGACGTCACCGTTTGGGTGAATAGCGCTCACTGTGCCAGTTTGTCAGACAATAAACGTATACTATGTCAGATTTGGGATGTTGCGGGTTAGAACATCATTCACGGGCATTGTTGGCAATTTATTGCATTCATACATGTCGAGCTTCAGTGTCATGAGCTTAGGAAAACGTAATTACTTTTTATGATGTTTGCATCTGTTGCTTAATCATACACTTGGAAATCTTGCGGTCCTACAATTGATTTACATAAACCTATGAATTCACTAACTTTATGTTGACGTTTTAAGCATGTTTTCTCAAGTCAATAAGGCACGAGGTGCCCAAATACATTGGGGTCACTCTTTGAAGAGAGTCAATACTAAAGATTTGGGTCATATTACATTTTGGGAACATTTGTTATAAACCAAAATCTTTACTTATATTGTCGAACAATTTGAAGCCATGAGCTTATGTAATGAACAAGTATTTTGTTAATCCAATGTATCTTTTTAAAACGACACGTTTAGTGGTCGTTCTCATATCTTGTGCTATTGATCTATGAAGTAACGCCCTCGGATATTCAATCCATTAAATCCATAGTACAAATCAAGGCACTCTCGAGGATATACTAGGCCAAAGTTTGCTAAGACCACACATCAACGGCAAACAACAAAAAATCTTTTGTGGAATTTATAAGACATAGGAAACGGAATAGGCTTAATTCTCACAATATGTATCAAGGGTTATAGTGCGCTAGGTAATGTAACTAGTAATTTTTACAAAAGTCATGCTGATTTTTTTTAATTTGACCATTTTTAAGCACTTTGCATGTTATTTTGTAAAAACGAAGACAAGTACGTTCTAATTCTCCATCCCCTAACTTAAATTATACAACGTCCTCGTTGTATAGATAAAATAATTAAATAATAAAGAAAAATAGAATTAGAACATAAAACTCCCTGATGTTTTGCTCGTGATAATTCTCCATGATGAGTTCTTGAGCAAAAAGTATGTTGATTAGGGCTTCAGAATGCCCGGATAAGTTCAACACAAGTCTTTTTCAGCATATACCATATCATGGTTTCAGCAAGGTCCTGTAAAATGTTAGAAGACAAGTGCAAATTCTATCTCGCTACAATGGTACAAGAAAACAATTAAACACACAACTGTACAGGGATCAATACGCCGTATCCCAAACCCTAGGATACGTTGTATTGTTCATGTAGAAACAATTAAATTACTGAAAATTAAATAATTAAGTTTTAAAACTGATAACGTTCATACATGCATACGCCGTATCCAATGGGGTTCGATACGCCGTATGCAATGCCTGGGAAGACAGACTCGTGCAAAAAAATTAAAATTCAAACAATTAAATGTGACAAACAATTAAAATGATCGGGTTGTCTCCCGGGAAGCACTTTTGTTTCAGCCGGTCTTTAAGTTCGACCTTTTTCCTTTTCTTCATTCCTTTTATTCATCCTCCATAATTCGCTCGTAATTATTCCCGAGAGCGAATCTCTTCATAATCCTTTGGCATGATGCGTACTTCTTGCAAAATTTCATGCCGAGCACAACGTCTTTTGTCATATCATCATCGTCAATGATGGTAAAACCTAAAATAATAGAAAAACTTCCAACGAAAACAGGTATATCGATCAAAGTCTCGACATGACTCTTCCCTTCATCCTTGTCCCCAAATATGGAATAGTAAAAACTTTTAGACAATGGGTTAATGGGAAAGGTAGGGAGAAGGTCAGTAATAACATACTTATACCCGATTACACAAGAAAATTCCATCTTATAAGAGCCGGTTTTAACAAAAACAGTACATAATCATCTCGATCGAGTTCTTAGTTTTCTAAGGTGATCAAAATCAATAGTTTCAAAGTAGCCAACCAATAAAAGTGGTCGAAGTGAATTCATCCACCCTCTCCGATAAAGTTTGTTTCGAATCAAGACTTTTTATTACAAAGACTCTTTTGATTATGCTAGTGGTGGGCTTAACACTTTTAAAAACAAGTTTTTCTTCCCCGACCCTTAAAGTAATCTTCCTTTTGAAGACATCGATCTTGGAATGGGCAGTTGAAAATAATGGTCATCCGAGGATTAAAGGGACATCATTATCCTCAGGTATGTCCAAGATGATAAAGTCTATAGGAAAAAAAATCCTATCCTTACTAGCACATTTTAGGCAATACCCCTTGGTTGTTTAATGGTTTCGTCTCAGCATTCGATGTCAAATCTAAGTGGTGAGATAAAATTCCTAGACCAAGGTTGGTGTAGGTAGAGAATGGCATAACGCACACACTTGCTTTAAGGTCAACAAGAGCTTTATTAAAACAGATATTATGAATAAAACAAGGTAAAGTAAGGCTCTCTGGGTCTTTTTCTTTTTGAGGCAAGGAGTGATCATAAGTATCCATAATCTTCACATCATGTGCCTCTCTCTAATCATCACAGCCAAAGTTTTGCAGTCGTCTTGGAAAATGGACTATTGCAGAAAATAGGCTTTTGTGATGTGTGCCCGATATGGCGTATAGCTCATGCCCGATACGGCCTATCTCAAAGAAATCAGCTTCAGCAGTTGAGATCGATTTAACTTGGTCTTAAGGATTCATCTCCGTAGAGCTGGGCAGGCTTCCAAACCCTCTTTCTTGTAAGACCTTGCTCATCTGTCCGATTTGTATTTCTAAGGTCTTAATTGAGGCTCCTTGATTTCTTATTGCTGCATTGGTAGAAGCTTGGATCTCTTTGATTATGTTTGAGTTTTCTTCATGCCTTTTAGCTGATTCTGCCATAAATTTGGTCAGTGATTCTTCCAGGCTTGGTCTTCGATCAGGATACGAAGAGTTTCTATTATTTCGTTGGTAGAATCCTGGTCCTACTGCTCTATATTGTCCTCCAGGTTGATAAGGTGCACCAAACTGTGTGTAATAAGCTTCTTCTAAAGTTTTTCCTTTTTCATTTTGTGGACAATCCTTTGTATAGTGTGGTCCCTTGCATAGTTCGCATCCGACTTGAGTAGCGTACACTTTCTCATTTACTTTCTTTATTTCTCGCCCGAGATTGTTGAGTTGGGCTTGGATAGCAGCAAGCCCGTTAGAAGTTTCAGTACTTCTGGTCCTTGAAGACGTTCCATTGTGCCATATCTGAGAATATTCAGCCATTTCTTGAATGGCTATTTTAGCATCAGCAGCAGTTTTGGAAGGTATGGCACCCTTTGAGTCTAGGATTTGTCGAGTTGGAACATCAAGCCCATTGTAAAACAAGATGACTTCCTGCATGTCGGTTAAATAATGTTGAGGACACTTCATTAGCAACTCTTTAAATCTTTCCCATGCACGGAAAAGGCTTTCATCGGGTTCTTGCTGGAAGTTGTTGATTTCCTCCATTATCTTTGCGGTACGGGCAGGTGGACAGTATTTGTTTAGAAACTTAGTTTTAAGAACCTCCCAGGTTGTTATTAATCCTGATGGCTGGTTCCTTAGCCATCTGCTTGTGGCTCCAGTGAGGGATACAAGAAAGGCTCGGAGCATGATTTGATCTTGAGTTACTTTTAGGATGTGAAGTAAGTCAACAATCTCGAGAACCTTCTCGATATGCTCGTTTGCATCTTCGTGTTCTGAGCCACTGAAAGTATTGTCACGAAGTTCTTTGAGAAATTGCCCCTTTAATTCAAAGTGGGTGTCTTGGTTGATCGTGGGCCTAGTAACGCCCGATCCGTAATCTCCTCGGGTTTTGCTCATGTACTGCTCCATTGTTTCCGTCATTGTTTCTCTTACTTTTTCCTCTGATTGTTCCTTGATGTTAAAATTGTGATCGAACTCTGGCGTATTCAATTCTATTAGACTTGGTGTATCGAAAAGCCTCCTTTTTGAGTGAAATTTTTGTTTCGGGTTTTCAAAAGGTGAGAGTAGTTCCTTTGTCAAACTTATTGTCATGCACTACCTGAAACAAATGACAATAAATCAGTAGGATATGTCCTGATGAGAGAAATTAAATGTGAAATCAAAACAGATAGAGTTTTGGTCTGTTACCGTATCAGATGACAGATACGCCATATTCAATTGATGTGAATAGGCCGTATAGGTCTGTTGAATGCCAATACGCCATATAGAGTTTACAGAATACGCCGTATTGTTAGAAAACAGATACACCGTTAAGACTGTAAAACTCAATACGCTATCCTGAACAGAAGGTTTGATACGTCGTATCCAACTGGTGGATACGACGTATCAGGTGATCAGTCAGAACAGAATACTATTTAAACACACAATTAAATA
>BQNB010090258.1:0-24223 GCA_026074375.1 Tanacetum coccineum | reverse complement strand
ATCTTTTCAGCGGTACTTTGATCACAACGAGCAGTACTTTAATATAGAGAGTAGTACCTTGAATAATGAATGAGCAGTACTTTCATATACTTGAGCAGTACCTTCAAGAACTTCATCAGTACCTTCATGAACTTTAGCAGTACCTTCATAAAAAGCTTGAACTTCCTTAATTCTTTGATAATAACACCTTGAATCCTAGATCGAGAGCCACAAGGCTCTGATACCACATGTAGAACCTGCAAACAATAACCGTTTAAATAACAATCCTTTAAGATTCCTTTATCTACGGCAGTACGTTGACTTTTCCATACTAAGTAGGCAGTACTTTGATCTTCAACTTAGCAGTACTTTGACCTTTTGCTTAGCAGTACGTTGACCTTTTGACTTGTATTTCCCAACAATCCTCCCCTAACTTGAATTCTACTAGCTTAACTTCAAGTTCTTGATGGTTGTCCATCTTTCCTTTCTTTCTTACAGTAGATCAACAACCAAGTCTTCAATGTAATCCTCTAAGCAGTATCTTGTATACAATCTGTTTGAGTATCTTGAAATGAATCCTCTCATCTCGAATATAAACACTTCGTCAAAAATCTTGTCTTTTGCATCAAAAAAAAAAAAACAGATTGATCTTCAATCCTCTCTGTAGGTCTTCTCAAGCAACATAAATATGGGTTTTAATGAGCCTTTACCAAGTAGCCCTTTACTCTTTGGGCTAGTCAGATCTTTGGTAGCCTAGAAAAGGTAATAATCCATGAGTGAACTGAAAACCACTTCAACACTCAAACATTAATCAAAGTGGTGTTGAATACTATATGACTTTGTAAGTCATTACAACCCATAAACGAAATTTGCTAAGTCTTTACCTGTAGCCGTTTGCACAAGGACTAGTCAACTCTCAGTAATAAAACATTGTGAGTTGAGGACCATATAGTATTGAGCAAACTAATAAAGCTATCAACAGGATTTAGTTTCTCTTTACGAAATGCCGTTTTGCTTTGGAGTACCAATATTTTAGTGTAATACCATGGTGTATTGAACACCATAAATTTTATGGTAAATTGTCAAACCAACAACAGATTTTGAGATATCTTTACCAAAACATGTTTGATTTGAGGACAAGACCAATTCCATATGTTTAGGGGTAAACATGGTGAATTGATTAAACCATATTGCTAGTGTAGAGGTTAATAACCAACACTTCAATCCCTTAAAACATTTTATTGATATTCAAATATATTGTGCCTTAAACCTTTTGCACACTCAAATCGTTCACCATATTTTCAAAAACACCCTTTAAAACAAACATACTTTCAACAAGGTACATGTTTGATTTAAACAAGCGAGTACATTGAACAAGGTACAGCTGTTCAACAATTAAATCTTTTTAACAAAATAAATATAGTTATAAAAAGAAAAATTTTGATAAATCATACCAGTTGTTCAAGAATTAAACAACCATGGGGTTCAGTTGTCCACAAAATGAACAGATGTATCAAAGTAATGGCTGTCTCACTCTCATCTTCAACTTCCATTCCATGATCCAGCATCCTGATCATCAACTCTCTAGATAGAGGATATCTTCTTTCAGCCAGCATGTGAATCGTTGTCCCATCCTCTAACTCTAGTGTATGCACTCCTGAAGATTCATTAAGCCTCCATCTTATGATTTCCCAATCTTCTTGATTCTTCCAGAAGTCATCATCACTTGTTTCAGGTGTCTCCCAAATGGTTGTAAGATCACCTAGAAGTACCAAACCTAAACCAGTTGGAGGGATGTGCTCATAATAGTCTTGTACAACCCGATGTAGGTGATATAAATCCTGTCTATCTAAGATTGTTAGTATCGCCCCAAAGTATTAAAATGCTCGAAAAAAGATTATTTGCCCAAAAAGATAATGAGATTACTCTCCATCGAGTCGATCAATGACTTTGAACACTCTGTAATCACGAAGATTTTCTTTCTTGTGACTACTCTATCCTTTGTGGATACTGCTCAAATATTTACAATCCTACGATATTTTTCTAAGCGCATCAATTGTTTTCTTCTGTCCTCAACTTAAGCTTCTTTAATGGATTTTCTTTAGAAAATGTAGCTTTTTTTTTTTTTTTTTTTTTTTTTTATTTTTTTTTTTTTTTTTCTTTTTTTTTTTTTTTTTTTTTGTTTTTTTTTTTTTTTGTTTTTATTTTATTTTTTTTTTTTTTTTTTCTCTTGTCTTTTTTTTTTTTTTTTTTTTTTTTTTTTTTTTTTTTTTTTTTTTTTGTTTTTTTTTTTTTTTTTTTTTTTCTTCTTTTTTTTTTTTTTTTTTTTTATTTTTTTTTTTATTTTTTTTTTTTTTCCTTTTTTTTTTTTTTTTTTTATTTTTTTTTTTTTTTTTTTTTTTTTTTTTTTTTTTTCCTTTATTTTTTCTTTTTGCTTTTTTTTTTTTTTTTTATTTTTGTTTTTTTTTTTTTTTTTTTTTTTTTTTTTTTTTTTTTTTTTTTATTTTTTTTTTTTTTTTTTTTGTTTTTTTTTTTTTTTTTTTTTTTTTTTTTTTTTTTTGTTTTTTTTTTTTTTTTTTTTTTCCCTTTTCTCTTCCTTAAGAGTCTCTTTGTATCTCTTTCCTGCAACAACTGCTTTTCTTTCTCTGAGCCCATTGGAATAAAATCTTTGAAGGAGTCTTTGATGGATTCTTGAACTTTGTCATATAGTTCCTTCATCTGTTGGATAACCTAAGCCTATGTAAATTTTTGTGTTATCCTTTGACCTTTTAAGAAATTCATCATTTGATCCTTATCTTGACAAGAGAAGTAGGTTTCTTATAATAAGTCCTATGGCTTTGCATACTTTAATTCTTCCAACCTTTTTCTTTCATCATCTGCATCCCATGTCAGCTTGAATCTTTCCTAGCAACCTCCTCATCATTGTATTTCCAAGGCTCTATTTTGTTTGAAAAGTTAATTTTCTTCTTTTTTGGGCCTCTTCAACCAATAACCCTTTGCCTATAGCTTTTGGATCAGTACATTGCGTCGGCTGTTTGAGGTTGAGACTTGTATGGACCAGGAATGCCTTAAAACCTCTTGGTCTATTGAAATGATAACAGCAAAGAATTTCATCATCATTGAATCTGTCTTCAGGCTCAACATCTTGAGTATGACGAATGGGCTTGAAGACCAGCTTCATCATCAAAATTTAAAGGTCCTCTAAGTAATTAAGGTACTCTGTCTAGCAAGTACTTTGAAATGTCTCCAAATCCAATCTTCAGTGTCCTCTCCACTCTTACAATTAGAAGAGCCTCTTCTCCTCAACATTGATTTCTTCAGTTTCATCACTCTTTCTTTCAAAGTCAGGAGTAACAACAGCATTTTTATCAATAATATCTTCAAAGAAAGGATCTGCTGTATCTTCATTTTGAACATGGTGCTCTTCAGACAAATTACCTTCATCCTTATTCCTCCCCACTTTGACTGAAGACACTTTCTTCTTATGCTTCTTCCTTTGCTTCTTTCTTCTCTTCTTAAGATTATGACTTTCTACCCAGAAAGCGTGATGTTTGACCACTGGCTGTACGAATTTGGACAGTTTATTGAGTTTAGCCTTTAGCTTATGAATCTGTTTGGCTTGAGAAAGAGTTTGCTTTTTGAGCCTCTTAGCTTCCCTGTTTAAAGCATAGAGATCCAAGAGTCCCTCATCTCCTCCAGATGTTTGAGACGCATCTGTGGGAGTATAATCATTGGGAGATGTTGGAATAGCAGCAGTACCCTGACATTCAGCAGTACCTTGTAGACTAGCAGTACCCTGAGATGCAGCAGTACCTTGAAGACTAGTATCATGAGCAGCACTTTGAGAAGAAGTACCTTGAGCATTCCTTGGAGAACTTGCAGCCCTAGAATGAGGACTAGTACTATGTTCCTCCTCTGCTGCCAATGCTGTGACGACCTCTAACATAGGTGGAGTCAAGGGTGTAATCCTACAAGAGAACTTAGGACTGTGCTTTCTCATAAAGGTAAAGACCTTAGAGGGAAGAGTAACTGATGGTAGAAAATTCGTAGGTCTGGTTACTCCCTCTAATTGTTTGTTCAAAAATAGTTGAATAAATCTAGGATACATAATAAAAGGTGTACCATTTGAAATATGTCCTAGCATTCCATTCATTATCATCAAAGAAAAGTTGAACTTTCGGTTTGTGGCTAAGCCTACTAGAGCGGATGCTATATTAGTCCCAAACTGTTCCCATGATGTACTCTTAGGACTTAGACAGTGAAGTAAAACATGGATTAAGACTTGAATTATAATACTTCCACTGAGGGTTTAAACAGAGGTTTTAGAAAAAAAGTAAGTTGTGCCAAAGACCTCATAGCCAATGTCTCTGAGCAAGAGTCCCAAATAACTTTGCTTTGGAATACAATCTTACACCAATCAGCATCGTCGAATAGTAGATCAACCCTAATGGTTTCCTCTGAAATCAAAACCCTTTTTCCAGCTACCATTGCGCGAATGTAAGGCACCTCATTGATTACTCTTAGAGAAGTTGTAGCCTAAAATTGTTGAAGCCATGGACCAATTAGATCAGGATCAATTACAACGAAATAGTTTATTGGGTGCATACGTGAGATAATCAATGATTTGATAAAAATCAGCATTATGCGCAGTCTTCTCCACACAAGCAATCATATTATGCTTGTTACAAGTGCGAATATTGGCCATTTGATATGAAATTGATGTGCGTCGGAGGTTGTATTTAAAAATTTGTGAATAAAAAGAAATGAAATGAGAGAAAAATGCAATTCAGTTGAGCATTTATAGGTTGCGTCGGTTAACAAAGAAAGTTACCGTTGTAAATACGTTTCTATCGCAAAAACGTACGTTTGACCGTTGACCGAACGTTAGAACAGTACTTAGTTGTCTAAGCAGTACTTTCTAAGACGAGCAGTACTTTGAGTTGGCTAAGCAGTACTTTCAACCGAAAAGGCTGTTCAACTCAAATTTGTCAATCACAACCCTGCAAATTTTCAAAATATCTCATCAAATCTTTAAAAATGTGAACAATCATTCATATCCTCCCCTTAAGCATAACAATAATGCTTCCAAAGATTCTTCATAACCAGAACAGTACTTCACTTGTATACCAGTACTTTACATGTAGTCCTCCCCTCAAACGTAGCTATGGGTTCATCATACCAATAGTTACCACCAAAAAGTTAAATCTTGCCAAGTCAAAGCCTTTGGTGAGTAAATCTGCTACATTGTCATCAGTATGAACCTTGACTACATTAATGAGCCTCTGCTCATAACAATCTCGGATAAAGTGATGTCGAATCTGAATATGCTTAGTCTTTGAGTGAAGAACAAGATTCTTCACAATGCATATGGTACTTTCATTGTCTATATGGATTTCAGTGTTCATGAAGTTAAATCCATAATCTAGCAGTTGATTTTGCATCCAAAGTACCTGAGCACAACAACTTGCAGCTGCTACATATTCTGCCTCTGTAGATGATATAGCCACAATTGTTTGTTTCTTGCATTGCCAAGAGACCAGTCTTCTTCCAAGATATTGACATCCTCCTGAAGTTGATCGTCTATCATGATTGTCCCCAGCATAGTCACTGTCTGAAAAAGCTTCTAAATGAAAAGGAGAATCCTTAGGATACCATAAACCCAATTTTGGTTGATGTTTGAGGTACCTAAAGATCCTTTTTACAGCATGCATGTGAGAGACCTTTGGAGTGACTTGAAACCTTGCACACAGACAAACAGCAAACATTATGTCTGGTCTTGAAGCAGTTAAGTACATGAGACACCCAATCATAGACCTATAAAGATGTACATCAACATCTTCACCCTCTTCATCTTTTCCTAGAGATTTATGAGCTTCAATTGGGGTAGATGCTGGCTTAATGGTTCTAAAGTCAAATTTGTTGAGAATGTCTTTCACATATTTGTCTTGACTTAGAAAAATACCAGCAGTAGTTTGCTTGACTTGAAGCCCCAAAAAGAAAGTGAGTTCACCCATGGAACTCATCTTGAATTCCTTTTGCATAAGATCTTCAAAATCCTTCACCATAGAAGATTTGGTAGACCCAAATATAATATCATCTACATAAACCTGTACCAACATGATATCTCTTCTATCCTTCTTAATAAACAGAGTTTTATCAATAGCCCCTCTCCTATATCCATGTTTCAAAAGAAAAGTGGAAAGTCTTTCATACCATGCTCTTGGGGCTTGATGTAAGCCATAAAGTGCCTTGACTACTCTGTAGACCTTGTTTGGATGAGAAGGATCTTCAAAACCTGGAGGCTGTTTTACATACACTTCTTCTGTGATGTTGCCATATAAAAATGCACTTTTGACATCCATCTGATAGACAGTAAAGCCCATGAAAGATGCAAATGCCAAAAAGAGTCTGATTGCTTCAATTCTGGCAACTGGTGCAAAAACTTCATCATAATCCACACCTTCCTCTTGTCTGTATCCTTGTGCAACCAGTCGTGCTTTATTCTTGATAATAGTACCCCGTTCATCTCTCTTGTTTCTAAAAACCCATTTAGTACCAATCACTCTCTTGCCATCTGGTAAGTCACATAATACCCATACATCTTGTAGCCTGAATTGAAGCAGTTCTTCTTGCATCGCTTCAACCCAACTTTCATCTGCTAAAGCTTGAGAGACTTTCTTGGGTTCCTCTTGAGATAAGAAACAAGCAAACAAGCATGTTTGCTGATCTTTGTGGTTAGTTCTGTTTTGCTTGTATATAAAGGACAGCAATGCTTGATGTTGGACAGAAGCATTTTCTTTAAGCTTTCTTCTTGTTAGAATCCCAGCAGTACTTTTGCCAATAATCTGACTTTGAGGATGAATCTTATGAATTCTAAGTGTAGGAGTAGAGCTGACATCAATGGTGAGATCCATGTTGTTGTAATCAGGCGCTCTATCTTCCTCATCGTCTGTATTTTCATCATCAAAAGAATTTGTAGAGAAAACACCATCTTTTGGTACATCATCATCAGAATCTGTAGGTGTATTACCAGTACTTTGAGAAGGAGTGTTAGCAGTACTTAGAGTGAAAGTACTGTTGGCACCTTCTTTTCCCTTTTCAAGTGCTATTCTCCTCTTTTCTTCTTCAAAAGCGGTCCGTTGAGCATCATTATGAACTTTAGCAATAGATTCTTGATGCATCAAACTCACAAGCTCATCATGTAAAGCTTGGTCCTCAGAAGACAATGGAACTTCTTTGTCAGCAGTACGTTCCGCTGAATACGTATTCTGAGCTGCATGAATGCTTGGACCATGAACAATAAACTGCTGGTCATCTAGATCTTCAACATCATCATAGGTTGATACATTTTCTTTCCTTACAGGAATGTAATTCATTGAAGGAGTTAGAAGTTCAAGATCAAACATCCAATCAGGACCTTTTCCTTTTTGATTCTCCTGATTCTCAAGAAAGTCTACATGAAGACAGTCTTGAACTTTTCTTGTTACCCTGTTATAGACTCTAAAACCTTTGCTGCTAGTAGAGTATCCCAACAAATAGCCTTCTTCTGACTTGCCATCAAACTTACCCAATTGATCTAGGGTATTAAGAATAGTCAGAGAACATCCAAAAGGTCTCATGAAACTGATGTTAGGAGATCTTCCCATCAAAATTTCATAAGGAGTCTTCATCTGAGGTTTAGTCACCAAAACTCTATTAAGCACATAACAAGCAGTATTGACTGCTTCAGCCCAAAATTGAATAGGTAAAAGAGAGTCTGCTAACATAGTTCTAGCAGCTTCAATGAGAGTCCTATTCTTTCTTTCTGCGACACCATTTTGCTGTGGAGTCCTTGCAATACTATATTCTCTCTTGATTCCTTTCTTGGCACAAAACTCATTCATTAAATGATTCTTGAACTCTGTTCCATTTTTTCAAGATCAATTCAAAAATTTCTATCACAAGCCCAAAATTGAATAGGGATAAAAAGAATCTGCTAACATAGAGTTCTAGCACACTACTACTACACAAGCACTTCAATGAGAGTCCTATTTACTTTTATTAATTCTTTCATCTTTCTTTGCCCTTCATGCGACAATATCCATTTTGCTGTGGATCCTTGCAAAATACTATATATTTCTCGACTCTAATTTCCTTTCTTTTTTCTTTTCCTTGCCACAAAACTAACCCTCATATTATATAAATGATTCTTTCCCCACTTGAACCTGTTTTCCATGGTCAACAAACCTGATTGGTCTTTACTTAACTTTATGTCTTTTAAAATTAGCTATTTTTCTTAACCCCCAACAATTCAAATCATGAAGCTCATATCATAATGTCTCCATCCTTGTAAGCCAGAAAAACAAAAAAAAAACCTCAACTACTCAAACTGAATTTACTACATTTCATTCAGTAACCCACCACAGCCAGTACTATTATCCCTATTTACCCATACACTCTTCTAACTGAAACAAACAGAAGGCAGTCCAAATTAAATCCATATGGAAATGGAGACAATTCTAAAGTTTCTCTCTCTTCATCTAAGAGGGTTCCTCTCTCCTCTTCGTCCTTCCTCCCTCATCTGACTGTTCTTATCTTCAATCTTCTTGCAAAAAGAAGAAAGAAGCCCCTGGTTGTTGTTTACAAACCCTTTACAACCCTTAACGAACTAAAAAAAAAACACAACACACAACCTAACAACTATATATAAAAAAAAACACCCTTTTCCTTCATCTCCTACATCTAACAATGCCAAGAAATGATGATCAACAAGCTTTGAAATGGTCTTGGGAAGTAAACCCGGTCTAAAACCAGATTCGCCAGAAGAAAAAAGAAAAAGAGGGAAAAACCACAATTTGTTTCATTTCTTTGGAATTGTACCACAGTGCCTCCAAACAATAATAAACATGCCCCCAGATGCCCTCAATCCTCTCCAATCCTCTTTACTGTGCCATTAAAGACAGAACAAAGACAAAAGATTTTTCAAAGTCCCATCCTTTTGTTGCCTTTTTTGCAACCAAAAAAAAACCAAACAAGTTTACTACTCTTTTACTACGTCCTTCCTCCACAAATGAATGATATTCTTTATAGATCCCACCCCCAGATGTATACATCATTCTTTCTTTCTTTTCTAGTGGCGCTCTAAGTAATCGAATCTTACACAAAATCCAAAAACAACAATCACACACCAAATCTTCAATCAAAAACGGCACTTAAAACTTTTTGGAGATACAAGATAAGACACTATTCCATATCAATTGAAGATAACAGCTATGCATCTTATCGCAAGATTTGAGAAACAGATATAAGATTGAACTCTTAAGCTAAAAAAGCTTCTCCTCCAAGCGTCGTTTAAATAAGCTCCCTTCCACATAGCTAAAACTTTCCTCAAAGGCTTAAGCAGGATGGCTTGATGGTGTATTTCCTTTTTTCCTGAGATTCTTGATTATTTTTCTTTTCTGATAGCTTTCCTTTCTTCTTCTTCCCCTATTCCTTCTTTCTTTCTTACTTTTTATCTTTCACTGCCTCCTTCTTTAAGAAATCAACATTTTTTTTTTTCCAAAAAAGGCCACACATAAACACCTTTGTGAATATTCTTTAAAAAAAATCAAACAGAAAAAACCATACAAGACACAAGACAGCTGTCCATGTCATCCTGTCATACTTCTAGAGCATTTTGCCCACTGTCATAATAGCATAATCTTATGAGATCCTTCTTCGGATTGTTTTCCCCGGGACAAACAATTAATGAAAGTAGACCTAATTTAGGACCCCAAGACATAACTGACTGGAATCTAGGATACCCTAAATTGGATTTACATACTCAAATATCTTTGAGTGTGTAAGATCGAATATCATTAAATCATATATCATTTCTCCCTATTTATCATTCCATTCCACAAAAGAATCTTCTAGATAAAAGCTAAAGCTCCGTTTGTTTTCCTTTGGGTATCCATGTTTGGAATTATCATGGCACATATACTCTACTAATCATTGGCATTGGCACGTACGTTACTTCTGCCCGTACTACGTCTTAATCTTGTATTCTCACTCTACTAATATGGCTCATAATGCATCCATCTTTTGTTTGAATTGCGCTATCTTGAGAATCTACCTATACTTTCCTCTACCCTTTACACTTACAATTTTTTGGTAGCTACTGTATGTGATCCATCAGTAAGATACTTATCTTATCCCGAACGAAGAATAACCCAATAGAGTTCCCTAATTTTCTTTGGACTTGATTGGTCCTGTTGGAGGTCCTTGTGTGAAGAAGAGACCTTAGTTATGATGTGAAAAAATTGAGGTTCTCTAGTCTTATATATCCTCCTTGGATAATAAGTCTACCAGGAACTTTGGGAAAGTACTAGCTTGTGTACTCCGTGATCTAGCAGTGACCTAATCGATAAAACACATTAGCAGGTAATCTTTTTGAAGTACTGTATATTGTGTATTTGAGGTCTGTGGCGGTAACGTTTCAAAAAAAAAAAACAACCCTTTCCTCCTTGTAAGGAACTTGAGCTGTTTGTTGAAAAAGAACTCCCTTTTGGTGAGGGAACCTAAGTTCTTCCCTGAAAGTACTAGGTCATACCCGTTTGATGTTGTTTAAATCTGGTCTTGAGTCCCCTTGACCCTGTGTTCCCATAGGTTTATGGGAGTTTGGGTATTGTTAAGTTCGTCGGTAGTTACAGACTTTATTAGGGATCAAGACTGTAAACATACAAAAACATACTTAGAGTTGGAAAGCTGAAACCCAACTATATGATGCCTTGATTAAGAAAAGGATAGCTGTTTGTGATTTATATATATAAAGCAAAGAGTGGTGCTGAAAAGTATAAGAGTGATGCATTTGCTACAGAATTTGATCTCGAGGCTGAAGAGTATGTTCCTCTTCCTAAAGGAGAGGTTCACAAGAAGAAAGAGATTGTTCAGGATGTTACACTTCATGATCTTGATGCTGCAAATGCACGGCCTCAAGGTGGACAAGACATATTATCACTAATGGGTCAAATGATGAAGCCTAGAAAAACTGAAATCACTGATAAATTGCGACAAGAAATCAATAAGGTCGTTAATCGTTATATTGATGAAGGGGTAGCAGAGCTTGTCCCTGGTGTCCTATTTATTGATGAGGTACATATGCTGGATATGGAGTGTTTCTCATATTTGAATCGTGCTTTGGAAAACTCACTATCTCCTATTGTAATATTTGCCACCAACAGAGGGATATGCATTGTTAGAGGAACTGATATGTCGAGTCCTCATGGCATACCTGTGGATCTTTTAGACAGACTGGTGATTATACGAACTGAAACATATGGTCCTGCTGAGATGATTCAGATATTGGCTATCAGGGCACAAGTGGAGGAACTATCTATAGATGAAGAAAGTTTGGCTTACCTTGGGGAGATCGGACAAGAAGCATCCTTGAGGCATGCAGTACAACTTCTAATGCCTGGAAGCGTTGTGGCAAAGATGAATGGTCGTGAGACTATCTGCAAGGCGGATCTGGAGGAAGTGAGTAGTCCTTATCTGAATGCAAAGTCATCTGCAAAACTCCTACAAGAGCAACAAGACAGATACATCTCGTGATGAGATCAGAGATCGCGAATCAGCAAGAATTCTTAAAGCATGGTAATGGGATCAACTTCTGGTATATTCTGTAAGCATTAAAATCGAGGCTGGCAGTATTAATGCCTGATGTTTCTAGATATCTGAGGAACTTGTAGCATCGATATACCTTAGTATAATAAACTTTAGCTGTAAAGGATGTTACTTCATTGATAAATCCAAGTCGATACCAATGAAACACTGATGTAATACAACTTAACTATGCGGAAACTAGGTAGTATCAAGAAGATTAACTACATTATGATTTAACAACACGATTTGTATTATCAACGTTGAATCTGCCTAAGATTGCGATTCCTATAATAAATACTTATCATCTAATACTTCTAACATATGCTTTTTGTTGTGTTTCGGTTTGTTGTGGTCGTTTCTAAAGCCTTCTATTGATTTTTATAAAATAAGGATAACTCTAGAGGTGTACAGCTCTTGTATGACACAAACACTAATTAATACTAATCACTAATGTAACTGTTACATGATAACTACTAATGTAACCGTTTAACTAATAATCCTTTAAGGTTCCTATATTAAAGGCAGTACATTGACTTATCCAGGCAGTACTTTGATCTTCAACTTAGCAGTACTTTGACCTTTTGACTTGTATTTCCCAACAACCTCTAATCTCTGAATCTTTACATGTACATGAAACTTCTTTATTTCATATATGGCACCTTAAAAAATCAAGAAAAAAAATCTTCAAAAAAATTGAAAAATAACAGCTTGATGTTTAATCAAGAAACTGATTTGATGTTTAATAACAAAAAAAATCAATACGGTTGGGGCGATTATTTATTTAGAAATTGGATTTATTAACATAGAAAGATACCTGGAAAATGAATGTTCATGAACAAAAGTGACAAACAAACCATGTAATTGCCCTCCTTGATTATGCAATTATGGCTTACTGATCTGTAGATTGAAGAAATCATGTTTCGATCGTATAATTGAAAAATTAGATTAGGGATTTTTGTTTTTTGGGTTTTTTAGGTTAATTCAAAGATGAATGAGTATCAAGATTATGGATTAAAGAACTTGTTTCAAATTATTGATTAAAAAATTAGGGTTATACGGGTTTAGATTCAAGGAGGGTATGTTTTTTGTTTCCCATTAAATGTTGTCAAGGTTAAATAACTCAAGTGTCGTTTTCTTAATTTTTTGCTTCAAGATCAAAAAATCAAAAACCTTCTTTTATATAGGTTATAGATTATAGATATATATTATATAAGACTATGCCACTCCATCTTTAGATTTTATGGCCTATGAGAGTTCCAAAACATCCCTGCAAATGGCCAAAAATGTTCTCATAACTACATACTAATCATGCGTAGACTTGCGTAACTGAATAAGACAATCAAAAGCCTTCAAATTTCATGCAAAAAATTCAAAGAGTGCATTTAGGACAACTTAAATCTTATACGAAGATCTGGATCATGTTTGGGTGTGCTTTTTGAACGTGGTTCTCTGATTTTAAAAACCTAAACATGATGATCAACTGTAATAAAAGGGGTGTTTGGGATTGCTTAATCATAACTGCTCAACTTTTATATGATTTTAATTTCGTTGTCAAAAGAAGATTAAAAAAGAAAACATACTGATAGGTTCTTTTCTTGTGCACCAGACACTTGCCATCGGTTGCAACCACTGGTTGTAGTTGCTCAGCAACTTCTTTGGATACGTCTGAAGTAACAGTGTAGTGTTTGTCAGATACACAAGTAGATAATAATGACTTTACTATATAATGACTAAATTAAGCTAAACTAAACTTACTAACTGAATATGGTGTTACCTCACAAAACTTGTATTGTAGTTGTTCCTCTAAAGTACTCGAAAGCATCTTACGCAACAATATTATTGAATCATGATTCACATCCACGCATTCAGCCTTTAGAATCACCTCGAGGCAACTCCCAAAATATTACAATCAATCATCTTTTATTTTTTCCCATAAGAATTTCTAAAATGAACCCCAAACTAAGAACTGAACTAAGGATACAATTTCCAATGTAAAAGTTACAACTTAATATATCATGATTATTTTCGATTTGCCTGCCAAGTGTTTACCTAAAAGAAAACCCCATAAAGCGTTTCAAGTGGGAGTGTTTGGATTTCAATTTTTAAAGTGATTATCTCAATATGTCGCAATATTAAGTTTATAGTATCTGATTTAAAGGGACAAATAGTCGGTTATAAATTTAGCCTGTGTTATTTTCTTACTTTTACATTTAGCCACAAAATTTTAAAGATTTACCTTCCTTTACAAATTGTCATCAACCCATCATAAGATCATGTAACACTTAAAACAATAACCAAAGATGTTTTGCCAGCCATGATTTTACGATATTCACCTTCTAATGCCACCCAAAGACTTGCCTACAATAGCCTCCTCAAAAGCTGTTATCACTTGTCATTAGCCATTGTTTTATACCACAGAGAACTTTACAACTATTAAATTACAGTAAATAAAAGTTTTTTTTACTTGGTGACTATTAAGAAGTTAACGTAACCATAGAAGACTTGCATTCATACCTTTAATCATGAGGATTTGAGTTCCTCTTCGACATCCACATGGAGAAAGTCAGATGGGTCATAGAAACTATATCTATTTGAAGCAGATGGAATCAAATTCTCGATCTCTGTCCTGTTCCTTAATGTCAAAACCTGCACAAATTTAAAATTTCTTATTCCAAAATGATAATCGAATAAAGACTATTAAGCTTTTTAAATGACATAGTATTCATTCTCAAGCCGAACGTACACCTGATATAATATTATATGCAAGCAAATTAGCATAACTTATAGTGGGGTTATTTGGCAAAGCATTAAGAGGCTGTTTGGCAAAGCATTAAGGGGTTTTTTCGCAATGCATATCAGAATTGTTTGGCAAGCAAATCAGTAATAATATAGAGCTTCACATAACCGGAACACTAAATAATTAAGGGACTATGGCAATGTATATCAGAATTTCTTACTGCATTTCAATGTAAAAGATAAACAGTTTCAAGGGTCTCAGGATGGCTTATCCGAACTAAATATTTCAAGGTGAAATAAGTACTTAACATACATGGCAAAGAACTCTCATCAGTTTTGTGTAGAACTCTCCTCAGTTTCCACTAGATCTTCTACATTCATTCTTGACTTAGTTGTCTTCTTAATATGAAGGCAATTGATGTATGTCAGAAAACAAAACAGTTTTATCAAGGTATACTGATTAAAGCAAGTTTATGTGGAATGACGGTACATGGTATTGAAATCTGCCTTTAATAACAATTTCACATTCCTCTGAGTTTGGCCAACTCACACTTATAGCCCTGTATATCCTACTGATATACTAAAAAAACAATTATGATACAAATATTTGAGAAACTAATCAATTATCAACTCATATCTTGTCACTGATATATTCAAGAAGGTTCATTAGATATTCATTGGGTAAATTTGAACTTGTTTGGCCTATCACTAAGATATACTTACTAAGAAAGAAAAATATGAATTTTAACTGCAACTGAGATTTATTCAGTTTTATTTGTTCAATTTCAAAACAAAAGAAAAATGATATAATGCGAAGACAAATAAAGCACAAACCTTCAATTTCAAGATAGCGCGTGACCTCTAATCTCTGAATCTTTATCTCTACAGGCAAATAAAGCACTAACCTTCAATTTTAAGATAGCGCGTGACCTCTAATCTCTGAATCTTTACATGTACAGGAAACTTCTTTATCCCATATATGGCACCTTAAAAAATCAAGAAAAAAAATCTTCAAAAAAATTGAAAAATAACAGCTTGATGTTTAATCAAGAAACTGATTTGATGTTTAATAACAAAAAAAATCAATACGGTTGGGGCGATTATTTATTTAGAAATTGGATTTATTAACATAGAAAGATACCTGGAAAATGGATGTTCATGAACAAAAGTGACAAACAAACCATGTAATTGCCCTCCTTGATTATGCAATTATGGCTTACCGATCTGTAGATTGAAGAAATCATGTTTCGATCGTATAATTGAAAAATTAGATTAGGGATTTTTGTTTTTTGGGTTTTTTAGGTTAATTCAAAGATGAATGAGTATCAAGATTATGGATTAAAGAACTTGTTTCAAATTATTGATTAAAAAATTAGGGTTATACGGGTTTAGATTCAAGGAGGGTATGTTTTTTGTTTCCCATTAAATGCTGTCAAGGTTAAATAACTCACAGCCGTTGATTATTTTTCAATTTACAGGTGTCGTTTTCTTAATTTTTTGCTTCAAGATCAAAAAATCAAAAACCTTCTTTTATATAGGTTATAGATATATAGTGTCGCATGATCTCATGGTTTATCCAATTTTATTTTTACATTCGATTAAACTGACCAAAAAAATGAGAATCTACCAATAAGCTTTGTTTATAATATCTAGATCTATAATAATATAGCAAAGATTTAGAACAACAATCTAATTCTAAATTATAACCGTCTATAATAAAAATATATTAATTAGTATTTCTAAAATAACTCAAATTTATTAGTATTTCCTAGAAAAAAAGATCAAAACAAAATTTCCAAAAACTACTTTTCTTTTTTATACGCAGTATATATAGCTAAACTGTTATAATTAAATATGCAAACATGGGCATTTGACTAAAAAAGAAGATCAAACATATTTTTATGCGGTCTTCGTCATTTTAACTTGTCAACTAAATTTAAAAAGATTGATAAAAAAAGGTTTTGTTAGATATTTTGATCAAAAGTCATAACCTGACCGGGTTTCTAAAGCGGGTCAATGAAAAATTGTCGGTGCAATCTGGTTCTTAAACAAGCAAAAACCCGGTCACATCTGGCCAGGTATTCGAGCTGGTTCTCAGTTCAACCATGATCAACCCACATTTTAAAACATTGATAAAAACTGTTAAGAGGTTTTTTTGAAAAAAACAAACACTAACTTAGATAAATGTAAATAGAGGAGTATTTAATACAATACTTAATTACAAAATAATTAACCAACGAGTTTATACCTAGACCCGCTTAAACCCGTGCTCCTAATGACCCATCTACACCCGGACCTATTACTATATATCCTAAAATTGGCGCCATACAACGTCGTTTTTGCATACTGCGCTACAGTGTTTTTTTTTTGCTCCCATTTTTGGGCCGGCCCATTTGGTTTTTTTTCCCCTTTTTACTTAGTTGATACCAAACGTAAGCCTAAAATAAAAATGTTACTTTAAGCGTCTTCCAAAGAAAAGTTTGGGTAGCAGTATTTTACGTTGAACAGGAAAAACATTGAAGTAAAAACAAAATATATTTACGCTGATGGACCATCTTTTAACATAAACAAGAGGTTTTGTGCCTGCGCGTTGCTGCGGGGTTGTTACGGCTTCTAAAATATTACCACGTTAAAAAATGTTTTGAGCTAACACATTTTATTTGAACGCCTTTACGCCCCGCGCGTTGCAGCGGTGCTGTTACGGCTTCTAAAAAATTACCACGTTAAAAAATGTTCCGATCTAACACATTTTATTTGAATGCCTTTACGCGACTTTTCTTAAAAATAAATTCCAATTGTACAAATATAAAGGAGGGGGGGGGGGGGGGGGGGTAACAGCTTAAAAGAACCCAAAGAAATCCAGACGAGGCCCACTCTTAAGCAAACGAAAAACCGACCTAACGTTAAGTTAATAAAACAATATATATATATATATATAATAATATATATGTAACCCTAATAAAAAAAAAAACACAAATTAAATATCTATATATATATATATATATATATATATATATATATATATATATGGGCGCGTTCAAGTGAGAAGGCTAAAAATGGTGAGAAGAAAAAAAGAGATCCTGACCTTCCATTGACACCTCTTTTTTTAAATCTAAAGGCCTAGATCAATCCTCACTTTACACTAATTACTAAACAAGGGTACATTTGTAATTTAAACTAATATATATATATATATATATATATATATATATATATATATAACACACAGACTTCACAAACAAACAGGTGAAAACAAATACGACATATCAGAACCACCCTTACACTGCCTCATAACCACCACTAAACCGCCAGCACAACCACCATTACACCGCCGTTCACCGGCATTCAAACCACCGCCGTTCAAACCACCACTACACCGTCGTCGCCATGGCAGCACCTAAACATTTATGTCACTAATTTGGAGGTTATTAGGTTAAAATTGTCTCTTCGAAAGGTTAGATTCTTATACTTTCATCATTCACATATTTGTAATTGGTGTTCATTTTGACGATTGCTTGTAATTTTTGTTCATTTTTGTTCATGTTATTTTGCATATCAACTGTTTGATGAAATGCCTGAACCAATATTGCGCAAGCTATGAACTTTATTTGCTGATTCATTGTTTTAGTAGTCTTGATGTACTTACGGTTATGCTTTATTAATTATAGATTTCGTTTTCACTCGACAAATTATAGGTGAACAACTTCAATAAGCACATTTACAACTACAAGTATTATAAGATGTGTGAAAAACATCTTCACATGTGAAAATATACGTCTTGTAGCTTTTTAAGATGTGTGAAAAACATCTTCACATGTGAAAATATACGTCTTGTAGCTTTTTAAGATGTGTGAAAAACATCTTCACATGTGAAAATATACGTCTTGTAGCTTTTTAAGATGTGTTAACAACTTCGTCACATGTGAAAATATACGTCGCGTAGCTTTTTAAGATGTGTGAAAAACTACTAATAGTATTTCTTCATTAGTAATAATCCAAAAAGCCACATTATATATGTTTTCTATTTTAATTTAAAGGGTTTAAAAAATTGATCCATTAGTCAAAACTGGTTGTACTAATCTTTTGGCTGATCGTTTCTTGCGACTTCGACTTCTATTTTGGTTACTAATTTCAAAGAAACTGTATCGAGGTCAAATAAACTGATTTTCACCATTCATAACTGATATGAGCTCTGTGAGTTTCAAAGAAAATCTTAAGAATCCCGCTGATATTTTAAACATGTATTAAAAAGGAAGCTTTTTAGTTTGTGAAGCTTTTTATTACAAAGAAAATCTTGAACATGTATTACAAAGAAAATCTTTTTTAGTTTGTGAAGCTTTTTAGTTGACCTCATAAGTCAAACTCAATCTTCTTTTAGGGATGTTTTTGAAGTATCACAAAACGGTATTTAACATTCAACATTCTCATCTTATTGATTCCCATGAACTATCACAAAACAGTACGCAAAGAATATGGGTCTGTATTTGCTTAGCATCCTTAGCTATTACAAAACAGATTACATGAAACTTAGTAATCACTGCATATAATTAGTACTATAATGTTGCAGCAGTAAATCTTTTTATTAATATGGTAAACTGGAAGAAGGTAAAAACATTGGGCATATATAGTCTAATCAGTGCTTGGCTTGAACTTTAAACATAATATTTCTGGGTTGAAGACTCGTGCTAACAAGGTGTATGCATAAAAAAAGAAAGCGTTTGAAGTAGTGTATATATGTAAGATGTTAGATAAATGAACACAACTAATCATCTATAAGTGCCATTTTCCGGTAGAGAATGTTATTGTACATCGTATTTCCCTAGCAATAATGGATATTAAAGAAGTCACGGATCATTGTCACACTACCGTGACTCCCTTGCTACGCCACCAAAACCATATTGCTTGGGCAGATCCATAGCTAAGGAGAGTATGCACTTCCGTACCTTGATTTATTTTCTTTCCTCAACAATAAATTAAATATTTTTCTGTCATGGGTAGTCCATGAGTGCATACCCAAGCTCAAAGGTAATAGCCGAGGAGCTTACCCCAGAGATTTAAAACCCGAGAATTTGTTATAAGATGATGAGGGAATTTGAAGGTTTCAGATTTTGGATTGAGTGCTTTGGCTGAAACCAACAGACAAGATGGCTTGCTTCACACAAATATTTGGGTTTTGGATCAAGTGTATTAGATTGAATAAGTTTGGATACTACTTAACCTTAGAATTCAAGTTCAGATATTCAATAGAAAATTCAAGTTCAAATGAAGTCATCCGTAGCTTGTTTTACAATAAAAATAATGACTCGTTAATTACGGTTTCAGTGTATGCTTCACACAATTTCAGTTCACTCAAATCGAGATCAACAAGTATAGAGTAGGTTTATCTACTCCTTGATTTTAGAGTACATTATATAAATAGTCCTTGTGGTTATCGATTTGGGTTGCTGTCATATTTGGCCCCCACCCTCTAGTTTTTAGGGACTAAAACGAAGCTAACTACATGCAAGTGACCAAATTCGAAGCTAATTACATATTTGAAATGTTATGCCTTCATATACTTTTTTAGAAGTAGCACTTTCAAATATGTTTTTATAATCGAACTTATTTGCTATGATAGAAAAATATATGGAAGCTGCATTAGTGATAATATTTAAGTGAGAAGTAAGGTACAACCAAAATTATAGAAGTATGGTGAGAAGGTGAGGGTGGATCCAACCTACGGGTTTATTATCTTATTATGTAAGTAATAATGTCTTGTTTTAGGAGCTACAATGCAGTACTGCGTCCTTTTACACACCAACAAAAGACTTATGTTGCTTTAGACGCTCTTTATTTGATTTAGATTTTCAACGTCTTTTTGCACAGACTCCTTAATCAAGGTTAGTAGGAATTCACATTTTCATTTATTCAAGTATGCGTTTTATCATTGGCTCATTGCAACTTACTGCTTCACATAATATATTGTCAAATAAACTTACTTTGGGTAGATACACAACATAGGAGGAGGAGGATCAACTCTTATTTTTGATTACATCACCATTAATGGTTGTTGGTGCTTTGCTTCGCCTATAGTTGTTTGGATTCAAAAATTTGTAAACCATAACAAAGCATGACAACATGTACATGTTCACGATGAAGTTAATATTCACCATATACATTGCGCCGATATAATAACCTCTCTCCCTCATCACTGAAAACATATGGCTTATGCTTTATACCTGTTAGTTGTTGTTTTCCTCCTAGATTTCTAATTTCCCTTGTTTTTCAGTTTGATAGACAAAGATCAAACACGATCTTTAAGTTTCCCATCAAACACAATCAAGTGCCTAAATGGAGAATTTAAGTCATCGAGTCTGGAACATCATTACACACAGAAGTCTAGAAAATAGGATATATCATATATTGGGCTGGGGAAACTTTTTCCTTTCTTGAGTACAAGGTAAAACCCAACACCCAACCTACCTTTGTTGGCCTAGCAGATAAACCTTTGACCACCCTTCAAAATCACATTATTAGGCTGGGCTGGGTGGCCGCTATGAATCGCAGATACAACATCTGAACTTGGGACCTCTTTTGTTGAATCCCATACCCTTACCGCTAAGCTACACAATGGAAGTCAATAAGTGCAAAACCTTTAGTTTTCTTAAGTTCAGCCTATAGAATCACTTTCACTTGGATGTTTGGTTTGCTCCAGTTTGTAATAAGGCAAGAGCCTGCATTATACTTTTGCACATTAGAAAGTAAAATGCTCAGGTTAACTGGGCGTATATACTACTTATGATATAGCTTTGTTTCATGGAAGAATTATTAAACCCACAGAAAGATATAAGTGAAATATAAGATATTATTATCATCTATACTTGTGACTTTCTGGCACGAAAACTCTTTTGTACTGAAATATACTTCCTATCACTGCAGGAGCCTTTCGAAATCTTACCAAGCTTGATAATTCAAGTTTTAATCTTGGGTTGAAACATATACTTAACGAAAATGATATTTCTACTAGAATATTAAGGACCACATATCCTGAAGCTGTAGAGATGGTCAGAGCTACTATAGTAGAATACCCTTAAAAGCTGCATGCTGAACTGGGAGCCAAGCTCCTAAGACATGAGCATCTGTTAAAAAACCAGATATATAGAGTGAATAGTCTTCTTAAAAATGACCATCTCAATGAGGTATTGGCTAGTTTATAAATAAGAATACAACATTGCCAGGTTATTCGTGTTGTGTTGCAGGGGCTTTCTTTGTAACTTTAAAGAATTCATTTCATTTTAAAGTTAGTCCTGCGACTATAACAGTTTCTAACATTTTTTTGGGTATAAATAGTATTTACGATGTTATGGATGATTAGAAATGTCAATGAAGCTGTGAATATTTTTATTTGGCAACTTTTGAGATGACAAGATTGATTGTAGAAAGGTAGATGGCACATCTTGTTATTAATGCATGTCTTATGATAATACTATGTTACAATATAGAAAATGTAATATTTTTGTCAATAAGCTGGAATTGTTGTTAAAACTATAGGTGGGTTTATGGGTAACTTGGCTATATTGTAAGGTACCTAGCGTTTGCAGTAAGTCTATCGACCATAGTTGATTATGAATCTAAGGCGAGAAAGTTAGAAAGACTATTAGCATAAAACAATATATGAGGTCGGATTCTGGATGTTATCCAAAGAACTATCTTACAGCTAATTTTACATAAGGTATGAAAGGGTCCAATTATCTTTACTCTAGTTGAGATTAAGATCTCATAATATTTGAAGCGGTGAAACTATACCTTGGATGCTGAATCGCTCTTTTTATTTTGCAGGTGATTGAAACTTTCCAGTTGAATATTTGTGAGGATCAACTGATGTCAAGGTGCACTAAATGCAATGACAGATTCATCCAGAAACCACTGTCAATCAAAGAGGCCATTAAAGCAGCAAAGGGATTTCAAGTGATCCCCAACTATTTGTTTTA
Source organism: Tanacetum coccineum (assembly GCA_026074375.1). Taxonomy (NCBI): domain Eukaryota; kingdom Viridiplantae; phylum Streptophyta; class Magnoliopsida; order Asterales; family Asteraceae; genus Tanacetum; species Tanacetum coccineum. The sequence continues at coordinate 1,916 of BQNB010090258.1, read as the reverse complement.
CAGGAACAGCGAGTTTTGGAAATGCGCAGACTGCAATCAACTTTACTGAGAGGTATTTTTGACTATGGTCTTTTAATATCATTTTTGTTTGGCTTTGAATCTAAGGTGGAATTCTAAAATCTCGTTCTCATGATTGAAAACCAAGCAAGGGCGTACTGGGAAGGGGGTGTACTAGTCTTAATGGGAGATCATACATAAAGTTGAGCTTTGAATGTCAGAATTTGTTGTGTTATGTTTTACTAATGATTATTATGTTTGGATGGCAGGGAACACAATATCACAATGCAGTGCAGAAATTCATTGATGTATGTAAGATTAGCTCAACTGCTTGAAAAGGAGTTGCAACTTCTCCACAAAGGAATTTACCTTATAATGCAGTGCCAAAAATTATTATCACATGGTGATCATATTTAAGTGAGAAGAATATCGTTTCTCAACAATTTGGACAACGTTTTTATATTCATTCTACTATACTGTTTCATAATGTCATTCTTTCTTCTAGTAGGTAGACATGGTATAGTAGAGGCGGCAAAACGGCGGGCCGGGTGGGCACGGGCTAAAACGAGCACGGGCCAAAACGGACACTAATTTGATAAATGGGCTACTTGGCGAATCTTATTTATTTTATATTTTTTTTACGTTTTCGTTCATTTTTTACGATTCCGTCTGTTTTTTTACGATTTCGCTTGTTTTTACGATTTTGTCCGTTTTAAAAAAAAGTGTCCATCAATAATAATTGATGGGCAAAAAGTGCCCCCTACTTTTAAAAAAAGTGCCCAAAAGAGCCCATGAAGTACCATATGGCCAAGATTTGCCACCTCTATGGTATAATATCTTTTAGTTTTAATGGTGACCTCGTACAAAGGTTGAACATTCTAGTCCCTTGGGGTGGCACAATTTTCCGCATGGAGGAACGAATGCATTTTGCTGATAAGTCAAGTTCTGTAGAAGTAATTTTAATGATTTTCCGTAGACATGACAAAAGTTTTGTAAGAATATCTTCAATCGTGCCAATTATGAGCAAGGATAGCAAAGTTTGAAGCTTTGATCTTACTAGCGTATCTTATATACTAGAAGTGCAAAAATAAGAGATATTAATGTTTAATAGACGATTATTTAAGTTTTGTAAGAATATCTTCACGCGTGCAAAAGCTTTGATCTTACTAGCATATTTTTTTACTAGAAGTACAAAAATTGGAGATATTAATGTTTAATACACTATTATTTAAGTTTTGTAATAATATCTTCACGCGCGCAAATTATAAGCAAGTATTGAAGCTTTGGTCTTACTAGCGTATTTTTTATACTAAAAATGCAAAAATATGAGATATTGATATTTAATAGACAATTATTTAAATTTTGTAAGAACATCTTCACTCGTGCAAATTATAAGCAAATATCGAAGCTTTGATTTGACTAGCGTATGTCTTATACTAGAAGTGCAAAAATATGAGATATTCATGTTATATAGACGATTATTTAAGTTTTGTAAGAATATTTTCACTCGTGCAGTGCATATTATGAGCAAATATTAAAGCTTTGATCTTACAAGAGTATTTTTTTATACCAGAAGTGCAAAATATGAGATATCTATGTTTAATAGATTATTATCTAAGTTTTGTAAGAATACCTTCACACGTGCAAATTATTAACGATGATTGAGGTTTTGATCTTACTAGCGTATTTTTTATATTAGAAGTGCAAAAATAAGTGATATTCATGTTTAATAGACGATTATTTAAGTTTTGTAAGAATATCTTCAATTGTGCAAATTATGAGCAAATATTAAAGCTTTGATCTTACTAGCGTATTTTTTATACTAGAAGTGCAAAAATATGAGATATTCATATTTAATAGATTATTATCTAAGTTTTGTAAGAATATCTTCACACGTACAAATTATGAGCGATGATTGA
>BQNB010090257.1:0-17997 GCA_026074375.1 Tanacetum coccineum | reverse complement strand
ATCTTCTATGAGACACTGAGCACAACAACGTAACTCCTTTAAGTGATAGTAAATACATGTGAGTACTACAATGTACCTCCTTACATCAGGTAAAACTAGATCAATCAAGTCTTTATCAATAAAATCATGAAAGCACGAACAAGTTATCTCCAAGGCTAAAAGATATGATAAGAACATGCATCCAAGAAATTCCACTTCATCGTCAAATAAGTGATAAACAATCTTCTTCGTAATCACATCTTTAACAAATCTCCAAAAATACGAGCCATAAATCAATAAGAATAAACTATTTAAAAATAGTTCTATTTGAATAACTCCTTAGATCGTTGTAAGCTCAGGTTGTTTAGACCTTATCTAGGATAATGATAACAATGAACATAAAGTATATGCATAGCGGAAATAGCATAAGAACATTGATATCATAACAAGGTTTTTCATTCATTATCTTTCACTATTAGCCCCAATTCTACACGATCAACTGTAGAACGGTTATCTACAAACTAACAGGGATCAAAGATCCTTGAGGCTAAACCAACCAAACCATCTAGGCATTCACATGCCTAGACATACACACACACCTTTTCTAGACGTCTACATCTTGTGCACACCCTTAAACTACACGCCTGATATCTCTTTATATAATAGAGATATCTAGGTTTACAAAGGATAAGAACAAATAAGATTAGGAAACTATAACTCAGCATTAAATACTATTTGACTAATCTCCAATCAGCATTAATGTTGGTCTTTATCTTATACTTGAATGAGGAGATCTTCTAGGAAATCTTTAAAATCTTCCATCTCTTAAAGAATTCCAGCTTTGCGTTTGAGTCATTTTGTTTCATTCTTTTATTCACTTTGTCTCATCAAATCTATAATTCCTAACAATCCTTGTGGTTTTGAATAAACATTGGGCATCCAAACACATGAAAGTAACTGATATCAAGAATTCTTTCCCTGGATAATTTCATAGGAAGTTTTATCATGTCTTTTGACAATGATTGATCTATTTGAGTATAGCAGGCTATTCTGACTGCATCAGTCCAAAAGTGCTTAGAAAGTACTGATCCATTCAGCATAGTTCTTGCAGCCTCAATGAGAGTTTTGTTTTTTCCTTTCAACTACACCATTTGGTTCAGGTGTATAGGGAGAAGAGAAATTTTGAGAGATTCCTTTCTCATCACAGAAACTCTTAAGCGCATGATTTCTAAACTCAGTCCCATTATCAGTTCTGATTTGTTTGACTTTTACATCATTTTGGTTTTCTACCATCCTGATAACAGACATAATCATTTTAGGTGCTTGACTCTTCTTCCTAAGAAAGTATACCCATGTGTATCTTGAGTACTCATCAACAATGACTAGGGTATATTTCACATGATTTATGGACATTGGACTTATTGATCCAAACAAGTCCATATGAAGAAGATGCAAACACTTCCTGATGGAGAAGTTTTGTTTAGTTTTGAATGAAGCTCTATGGTGTTTCCCTTTTTCACATGTTGTGCAAGGTTTATCCTTTGAATAAACTAGGGATGGAAGACCAAGAACTTTGTTTTGTTTGGCAAGTTTATTAATGTTCTTGAAATTGAGGTGTGGTAGCCTTTTATGCCATAGCCAGTTTACACTTTCTAAGGCTTTGGCAAAGAAGCAGGCTCCATTTGGAGTCAGTGATAACATGTCAAGGACATATACATCATTTCTTCTAGGTGCTATCAGGACAATTTCTTTGTTAGCATTAAATATTGTTCCTTGCTTATCATCAAAGTGTACAATATACTTAGCATCACAGAGTTGACTAATGCTAATTAGATTATACTTTAGACCATTTACAAAGGCTACTTTTGTAAAAACTATACCCCCACAGTTTATTGAACCATATCCCTCAGAAATACAAGATGAGTTATCACCAAACACTACATTAGGACCTGGTTGCTCTACATATTTATGCAGATAACTCTTGACACCAGTCATACTCCTTGAGCATCCACTGTACAGGTACCTGATTCGCAAGTTTTACACACGAAAAATATATATAAAATATAACCTTAAGAGTAATTAAGAAAATTACCAAGTTACCCTTGATAAAATTCACTCTCAAAAATATATATAATATAATATAAAATACGTATGTTTAACCGGGTAAGTATGATCACCCGGGTCGTTTCCCCAACGACTAGTGAAATTGAAACCACGTTTTAGGTTCGGATCCTGATTTGAATGGAACAAAGATATTTTGGATAAGCTATTACTACGAAATTAAGAAGCAACAAATAATGACAATTAAGCAAGTAAACAAATTTTAAATCCCTAAAAATGTAAACTAAAATTCCACTAAATAAAGAAAAAAATATGCCAAAAATTATTAAAAATAAAAGCCCTAATTTTTATCTTTTTATAAAAGTTTAATTAAACTAATTAAAACTTAACCCTAATTATTAATTAAAACTTAATAAACTAATTAAAAACTAACTTAGGGACTAACTGTGAAAAAGACTTAAGGATTAAAGGGATAAAACATTTAACGGGCAAGGATTACTGGAAAACAACCTAAATTGAAAAACAACAGGAATGGTCCCTGAGAACTATCCCCGACAACAAACTAAGTCCAATAAGCATTCGAAATTTTAAAGAGCTTAAAATGAAAAACTCAAAGAAGCAAAGTTGTAAAGGAAGCTAGGGAGATCAACTTTAACAAAAGCACTATGGTCTGAAACTCAAAGATAAGCTCTAAAAAGAGCTTATTAATAAGCTGTTACAGAAACTAAGGGTTTGGGCTATGTTTTACCAAAACAGCTATATTAAGCTCAAATTAAGCTTAATGTGAAAAAGGAAAAGTGTTCTAGGAAGCTTATGATGTGCTTAATCTAAAAATGCAAAGAAATTTAACCTAGAAGTACTTTTAAACAACTAAAATTTAGCATGAACTAAGCAAACTCAGAAAATAAGCAAGAGAACACAAATTCCAAATGAGCTTAAAGGCTTAAAAAGCTAAACTATACTCTAGAACTTTAAGGGTTTATAAAACTACTTATAATCTATCTATCTAAGCTGGAAAATCTAGACCCATAAGCTAAATTAACAAATTTAAATCCTAAAGTTTCTAAGTACTGTTTTTTGGCTTTTTAACTTTTTGACAGCAAAAATAAGCTAGAAAATGAAATTTAAGACTTGTTCTATTTTGAGCTATAACTAGACTTTAAAATGCTAAAAGATAGGCTATTAAATCCTACAATCACTCGACTAAAAGTTAAACCAAAGGTAGCAGTACTAACTTGTTAGTTAGTACTGGTAGTGTAAATATCAGCAGTACTAACTTGAAGGTACTGCTGATGCAATTTGACTTCTAAGAACTGAATTAAACTATGAAATAAGCTAAGAAATATAAGCTAAAACTAAATTTAAAATAAGCTATAACTAAACTTAATCCTACTTGAATTCCTAGCTAAAAATTTAGGCTGGCAGTACTAACTTATGGTTAGTACTGGTAGTGAAAAGGTGCAGCAGTACTAACTTATGTTAGTACTGCTAGTGTAAATCAAGAGTACACTAAACCAAACACCCCTTTTAGATTATGACAGATTTGAGAAAAACTTTTTAAGAGAAATCTAATGAATAAGTACTAAATACCAGATAAAAACTAGCTTAAAACAAACTTAGCAATCATGATTAAACAACTGAATAAGTAAAATTCTAAGATCTTAACTAATTAAGCTAATATTTTTGGATTTTATGAGTTTTTATGACAGAAATTAGTAACTAAAAAACAGACTAGAACATATAACTAATAAGTACTAGAAGAGATGTTTAAACACTAATCAAGCAAAGAGAATAAGCAAATAAGCAGATCTAAACATAGCAGGCAATAATATCATTATTTAAAACTAGAATTTAAAGGAAAATGAAAGAGAAACTTACAAACTCCTCTAGCTAAACAAGAGGACCAATAAAGGCAGCTACAAGCTCTCTAGCTTATTAGATAAGCTAGAGTAAAGTCCTTGGGATCTCTTCCAAGTTAAGATCCCCTTCCAAAAGGCTTATATCCAAATAGATCCATTAAAGATTAAAACTGATTAAGTTTTAGTAAAGATTAAAACTGAATTCAATAAGCTCTATTTCAGCTTATAGAATGGAAAGAGCTTAAATGACTTATACTAAAATCAGGGCTTTAGAAAATAAATTTAAAATACTAAAGGACTGAATTTCATTAATTAAAGGAAGCTGATTAGCGATTACTTTGAAAAGGAAAATTACATTTAAAGAAAAAACGAATGTAAGCTAGACAAAATTACTAAACAACTAGATAAAAAAAACTAACAACTCCACCTATTGTGTGAGAGAAGGCCCATTTATAGGTCTTGAGGAACTTCTAGGATCTCTTGCTTGCCCTGACCCTCCAAACTTTCAATCCTGGCCAAATCATTTCTCCAACATTTGGAGCTTCCTTTGTGGCCGTTTGAATCAACTGTGTGGCCAACCTTGCACAGAGTTGCCAGCGGTCATGTCCTTGATGGTGACGTTTTGTGCTTCATTTTAGTGAGTAATTTTAGTGACAAAAACCAACATTCCATTGTGCTTCCTCAAATTCCACTGAGCGTCTGTTGATGGGGCTTGGCTAATGGGAGTGTTTGGTGATGTAATTCTCTCTGCCATGTCAGTCTTGTCATCCGAATTGATCCTTTGTAACCACTCAATTTAAAAACCTCTTGTTTTGAGCCAAGAGCACATTTGGGACAATGATGAACATGAAGGGATTTACCGCTTTTTTTTATAACTGAAATGCACGTAAAACTCGTTTAACTTTGGCTTTGAAACAAACACAAATGGGTCCTTGTCTTTGGTTCTCTGCTCTCTAATTTTAGTTATAGAACAGTTGGGACATTAGACTTTGGCCCTTGTGTTTTATAATAAAGGAAAATGGCGGCATTGTTGACATTTATTGACCAATGATTTTGTACAGGTATTTGACTGAGCTTGACTTTTCTGGCTTCGCTTGGATCTTTGGCTTCTATTTGTACTCTTTCTGATTCTCGTGTATCCGTGTTTTGCAACCGCCTACTCCCCTCCACTTTGACTATTTTCTTATGATTTTTGACTTATCCATACCTGCACACACAAAACATAAATACAAGCATATTTTTGCTATTTTTGTGCTGTTTTGGGTTTAATTGGGTTATTTTAAGTATAAATGGATATGTGTATTTTACACTTATCAGAACTCTTATAGGTAAACAAATGTGCTTGCTTAATCATGCATTACTCCCTAGTTGATTCCTCTAATCTGTTGCCCGTCACCTTTGTTAGTGTAATGTGTAAGTATTCCCCTTATTCTGCAGCGAGTTGGTTAAGTTCACATTCTACATGATAACCTAGTCAGACGTTACCTGTCAGACACGCTCCCTCCCAATAGTAAATCACTCGTAATAAATACTCAAATAGCTATCTTCTCAAACGTGAGGGTTTCACTTAGATCTAATCGTGTTTCACTAGACGTCTATGCTAATGTAATATCTTGTAGCTAGCTTCTAATGCCTAACATGCACACCACTAATAAGAAGCAACAAATTAGAGTTCACAAACTAAGTTTCATGCAATCATAAGCAAACACATATTAAATTTAGCCTAACTTGTTAACTAGAAGAAAAGAAAAACCTTTAATCATCAAACACATAGACATATTTGAATAACTAAATATTGAATCACTTAACTTCAATTCAACATGTGAGTATGTAAGTACAAGGGGCATAAAAAGCTCTAAAAATCATCTATTATGGCTGCACAATAGCTCTCCAAAGTTCTACATACGAATTATGAAAATAAAAGGTTTGTATATATAGGAATTGGGTCATGACGGCGTCACTAGGGTTTCGTGACGCCGTCGCCCCATCGAATCTTCTTAGGGTTTCTTTCAGTCTGAACTCCTGACATCGTCAGGTCTTCTTGTGACGTCGTCACCTTGCAATTGTGATGACTTTAAATGACTTTTGGTGACGCCGTCCCCACATACTGAACCGTCACAAAATATATCCAAATATCTACTTTCTAGCCACTTATGACGATGCCGTCAAGATGGTGGTGGCAAGCTTGAAAAGTTATGTTTTTTGCTTTGTTTCTTCCTGAATCGATCCCAAATCACATGCATTCCGTCCAAGTTCTTCCCAAATGCTAATTACACAAAAGAAAGGATTTAATGCAATAATAGAGTATATATTCATGATTCTTGGGGTTAAATGACCCCAAAAAATATATAAAATGACACCCCGTCAAATACCCCTACACTTGGAATTTACTCGTCCTCAACCAAATGAGCTTTTCTACCTAATAAATAGTATAATCGGGAGCATTTAACCTACTAAGTAAAGATAATTTACGGCAAAACCAGATCAACCTTGTAATTAAAAGCACAAAAATCATATACTAGCACCTCACATAAATGTTTGGATTATCTCTTTCTCTCGGGTGTATAATGAATTATAACAATATTAGAAATAGGAAAATAACACTCACTACCTGACATAGCATATAGATTACCGTAAGCGTAATAAAGGATCAAACCTCCACCACTTTGGCGTAAGAACCTAGGAAATACTATCAAAGATATCTTTACAATGGCTGTAACGTTAGGTGTAGAGTATGAAAAACACGGTAAGGGATAAAGGGGGATATGTTTATTGGTGGCAAGTCAATTATTCGCAAGATCACATGTAAAAAGGCGTTGCTAAGCCAAGACTCGATAAAACTTTATGATGTGCGGGTCTCGTAAAGACTTCACATGAAGTTTTACAATCCCCTAGGTAGTGTACCTAATCGTTGCAGTGTAGTATAGGCAAGACTCGGGGGTTGTTATTGTTCTCTAGGGAAATAGGTTGGGAAGGCTCGAACACGGTCTAACAGAATTCTAAAGGGTTGAGAGAAGATTCTTTTTGTGTTTTTATTTTTATAAGAAAGCAAGTAAATATCATGGTTTGAGAGGTTGGTTTGATTAACTAATAATTAAACTAATTATAATCTATGCTACTGGTGATAACTTTATGATAAAAAGATGTATTTACCTAATCATGCACTACTCCTCAGGTTGCTTCTCCTAGATCTGTTGCCTTGTTACACTTGTGATGATCTGTGTAAGTATTTCCTAAGTCATGAACGGATTACACGAACCCGCCGTCTATTTAATATTACCGTATAGTGCAAAACGCACAGTAAGTACATCACACTCTAAGTCTATTACAAGGCCCCTAAAAGTATATTAAATGCATGTGAAATAACTTAAGAGGGATCAACCATATTATAAGGTAGTATGAAGACTATTACCGATGGTATCCTTTCTACACTACTCGCGTTTCCCTAGACGTCTATGCCAATTTAATATCTTATGGCAAGTTTTATAGAGCCTAACGCGCACATCCATCAACAAGAAGCAACATCAAAAGGATCTACAACCTAAGTTTCATGCAATCATAAGTAAATACAAAGGAGGGTTTAGCCTAGCATGTTAAAGATAAAGCAAGAACATAAATCAATCACACAACACATAGACATATTGAATGATTAATGATAAATAATCTTACTTGATTAAAACATGGATTGAAGGTAGTTACAATAGGGTTTTGAGGCCCTAAAAAAGACCTAAAAAGCTGTTGGAATGAATAGGGTTCGTCTCCCTAAAGTTATACAAAGTTACACACCTAAAACCCTAATTTCGGTTTAATATATACAGGAAAATCGCTGCGATGGCGTCACTTTGAAGTCCTTACGCCGTCGCCACGTGGATGATTCTAGATCCTCTTTAAGTCGGCCACGTCCTGACGCCATCGCTAGATTTCTAACGCCGTCACCAGATAGATCACGACGGCGTCGCTTTATGCCTGCGACGCCGTCTCCACGCACTGTATGCATAAATCTTCAAGAGATTTGGTGTAGGTCCGTAATCTTGTCCGTTTATTCTCCAAATGAGCCCAAGTCACGTGTATTTCCTCCAAATGTCATCCAAGTGCTAAAAACCTGAAAAAATGATTAAGCACGTAATCTGGGCATATTTGCATGATTTAGGGGGTTAAATGACCCCGAAATAATGTATAAAATGACACCTCATCACTTTAACAATCGTACAAAACTCTACATTAAACTCTTTCTTTTGTTTTCTCAACTTTTTATTGACTTAAATATAACCAAGATGGAAATCTGTATATTCTATCATAGTTTTTTTGCTTTTTCATTTTTTCAATGTTTTTGATTTTTTTCTTTCTTTTTTCTCTTTTTTGTCTTTTTCCTCTTTTCTTATATACACTTTTGCCTTGCCATTATGAATATGTTGAGAATCAATAAATATACAATTTATATTGACATCCCAACATTTGAGTTTTTAATAGCTCAATAATAAACTAACCCTAATGACCCGAATTAGAAGGATCAACAAACATGGAGTACATTAAGTACGTATGTGGGTAATAATTAACTTTCTTCCCCATTTATCTATAAAATAAAAACTACCATGATTCTCAATTGTCTCAAAATTGTGTACACTAACAAATGACTCGACTTAGCAACCATGCAATCAAGCAAACAATTAACTAGTATTAAACATTTGTGTTCACAATAATGTACTAAAAATGAATACATACAAGGGGGCTAAGTCAATTTGGGTGTAACATTTTAGTGGGTTTTAAACAATGCTCTTCATTAATAATCCGAAATCCATCGAAAAATTACGAGAACCGCGAAAAGGACAGGCTCAAAGGGGTGTACTAGGGGTATCTATCACTAACAATGAGTGTGAAGTAAGGGCGTGAGGGTAGTTATATAACCAATGAGATCATCATAACTATAACAAACGCAGGCTAAAAACAAGGGTTATCCTAATGCCTCTTATCACTTAGTAAATCCTAATCACACGAATGCGATCTCACTAGCAGTCTCGGGATGAATTAGTGAAGCAAGTTCTAGAATCTAATATACTACCGGTACACTCTTATAAGCATTAAAGATGAATGCTTTTATTCCTAAAGATCTAGGGGTGAACCTCACATTTTTGGGGTGAAAATTTTGGAGTGGTAGGGTTTTTGTGCTAGTCATGTAACTCCTATCCATGAGGCGTTTCTAATACTACAGTTTCATCGATATATGCCATAATTTTTTTTAATTTGGGTCAAAATTACCATCATAAACTATGTTTCGATATATTACTCATCACTTTAAAGACAAAGCAAATGAAAATGGAAAGATAGTTTCTAAGGCTTTCATTACCCCCTACACTTAAGTTGGACAATGTTCAACAAGTACCTAAAAAACGAGAAAGTGAAAATAAATAAAAGACGAAAGAAACTAATACTCCATTGGTTTGCTCAACATTGGAGAAGAAACGAGATAAACATGCTAAATCTTCATCCAAGAATCATCCAAGTGAAAATCCTAAGAACTTTCTGACTCTCCTCTTCTATTATAAAATAAAAGACAAAAACAACTATACTCGCATAAAATCGACGATGAATGATATACTACTCGATATAATCATAAACTAAAATCATAATAAAAGAAATAAAGATGGAATATTTGTACTAATGTATTCATGGCTTTCTGCAAACATCTGGAAAATTTAAAATTCTAGAAATTTAACAAAAATAATTTTCAAAAATTCAAAAAAGCGGATTTCTCATTTGCTACAGTTATGGCGCCGTCAGTTTGACGCTGACACCGTTAGACCACCTGACAGGTTTTGCGTTTTTGTTTTCTCGTTTCTAACAATCTCCCCTTAAGGGATGTGTGGAAACTAGAAGGAGGGGTGAATAGTTTACAGGTTAATTAGTGTTTTAAAATTTTACTTCTAAAGTTTGTTAGATCCGAGTATATGTTCAACCAACCAACAATATGAACCAACAATGTACGTATCTACTAGCTACAACTAATCAAACAATAAATAACAATCACAACAATATAAAGAGATGAGAGAAGGAACAATCAAACCAAGACACCAAGATTTATAGTGGTTCGGCTACGAAGCTCCTCTTCGTCCTACTCCACTCCCCGAGTATCCTAGTCGAGATTTCACTATGTCAACAAGCTCCCTTCAGGTGGAGAAAACCGTTTACATATCGCTTACGTTATTTTCCGACACTAAGCTAAATGTCGAGTCCTAATCTTAGCTAGAACCAATCTACCACATCAGAAGTAATACACAATCACGAGATCTACGCTATCGGATTTATACACTATCCGATTTACACAACTACACAAGATAATCAAGATAGAGATTTGGTATTTAGAAGAATGAAGGAGAAGTCACTAGACTACAATAATTCGTTTCTTGGCGAATACGAATGTTCTTCTCTTGCACTTGATAGAGTGGAGAGGAGAGATGTGAAGAAGAGATTGGATCACTTGAAACAAGATCAAACAATGTTAGTAATCAAGAGATTTAGTGAGAGAAAGAAGGTTTTTAGAGAGAGAAAAAAGACTGGAAAAATCCGTGCAAAGAGGTCTGTTTTTTAGCTGGAAATAGTGCATTATTTATAGGCAGGAATCCCCAACGGTCAGCTAGTGGCGGTCTCGGCGGTCCCAGATATATCTGGGGGCCGCCTAGCCACTAAGAGGGCCGCCCCTAGACTGGCGCTCCCCTTTTTGTCTTTTAGTGGGGAATGTTTTATTTGTTATGGAAGCTTCCATTTTGGGGGAAAAATTTTAATTTCAAATTTATCTTTTAAATAAAACTTTTCTTTTAATTAATTAAAAAGTATTATATCCATACACGCTTCAATCACTATTTATTTCTTGGTCTCCACTCGCTGATAAAAACTTCTTCGACTTCCCCCCTCCAATTCGCCCCTGAACCGAATTTGCCCCTGCTTACATAAAACCATCTCATTGCCCACTTATCCAACTCAAAAAAGCTCGTCCTTCCACCTCCATATCGTTTATCCTCCATACGGTAGGCGGACCACTTTAGGGGTGGATTACCTAGAAAACTAACTCTTTGGGCCCGCCTACCACTAAGAAGGCCGCCCCCAGTGATTAACTGCGCCATAGATGCCCATATTGACTTTTAGTGGGGGAATGTTTTATGTTGTTTTAAGTAAATGCTATGTCCAATAATGGGGAAAACATTTCCCAAAAACACCGACTACAAAGAAACCCCACCCGCCAAAACTAAACCAACCAACCCCATCCTACAACACACATCCAACACACACACGACTACAAACACCACACCCATCACAAACACTACACACACGCCACACCCACCACAGCACAATCCCACAGCCCCACACCACCCTACATACCACACACTACTAACGCACACCCACACACTATCACGAACCTAAAAACAAAAACATTCCCCGCATAGCAGAAAAACGCCCATCCCCCAACTAAAACCAAGATACACCCGCTACCACCATATACCAGCAAAACAAAACAACCAGACAGAGACTCATGGCCCAAACCGCTTAATCCATAAACCCAAAAGATCCGCATTCCCCAAACACCGCTCAACCAGCCAAAGATCCCCCTAAACCAAAACAACTACCTGCCTATAAATCCCAATAAGTGTAACACAACCCCCCACACGCGTCGTGGACCACCCACCACAACCCACTCCTATAAACGCCCAACCAATGACACCCAAACACCACGTAAAAATCATCAAACAACCCACACCCCACCTAAACCATACCCCCCACCTCATCCCCCCGAAAAACCCAACAACCATCATTAAAAAATCAACCCATTACCCCTACCCCAATAAATACTTCGACTACCCCCCTTCAAGCACTACTCCAATACTCTCCTCTCCCCTCGCTAGGTGCATCCACCTTCTCACCTCCCAAATCAAGACAGTCACTACTGTAGTCCACACCGCCACATATCCAAAAGTGATTTCCCACTCCCCTGTTCTTTCACGAACTACATCGCAACTATCACCCCGCCCACCTATCGACCTACTCACTATTTTCCCTCCACACAACCAGCCCCCTACCTCCCCCAGACGACCGCAACCAACATTTGCCTCGAACCCCCCATCACGACGAATAGCCCACACCAAACCCTCACAACCACCGCCTCCGAGGGTCACCCCTCCCACCACCCTCCCACGTGTACAGCCTCACTGCCAACCCAAAAAGCCATCCGTCCCCCCCTTGAACACCCCCCAAACCCCCACCCGACTCACCACCCAACCCCACCCTCCCACAATACCCGCCCACCCACACGTCCACGATTCTTACTAATCCCTAACACTCCTCCATCCTGTCACCTACCCTGTCCTCATTCATCCCCCCAACAACAAACTCCCAACCCCCCCTAACTTCCCTAAACCCCCCTGAACAATTGTGACTCCTATAAACCCCTTGTATCTTACTAATCTACCCATTAAAATGGTAGCTCGTCTTCGATCCTCTAAATCGTACGCTCCTATCTCCTCCCTAACCGCATCCTAATCAAAACAAACACCCCACTATTCCTATCAAAAATCGAAACCCCACCCCCACCAATCCACCCCTCAATGCTATCCCAACCCCAATCACCACAGTGATTCAAGTTGAACCGGCACCACCCAGGTTAGCATTATGAGCCGATGGAGCCAATGTGCCACAGTCCTATCAGGTGCGATAACAGCAAGAGACATCGTCCTACCTTGTCGTCGCCACATATACCCTAATAACTGTCTACCAAGTTACATTAGGAATGGAAACCGTTGGAAGTATAATACTTTCCATATGAGTTTCCTCCAATGCGTTCAAAGATCCACAAGGCATTTCCTATCCTTGATCCGACAAAAACCCTTAGTCTCAAACCATATCCTATAAATATACTGCACAACCCCCCTACTACAACCTCCGACCCAACACGTAAACAACTCGCCCTATCCCTTCTTTAAATGCCCCCTCTCTTAGGATTTATAGTTGTAGAAGGCAATCACAAGTGCCTTGGATGATCCTTTCAATTTTATCATCCAACAAATTCTTAGCTTATCATTATGTGACCTTCTTAACTATGTGAAAATGTTATGCATGTTTGATCTTTATTTGCTTAGTTAGAAGATGCATGTTTAGCCTTGCAACTCTATTATTAAGATAGGACTAGTTGATCCTTGAATTTAGAAGATACCTCTGCCACTAAACAAAAAGAAGGCCAAAACTGGGAAAAAAATTTCTCTAGAAAACGACCCCCATAAAGCATGGGCGGCCCCCAAATATATATGGGACCGCCAACCCATTTATAGGACCGCCAACAATAGGGAACGAATTTTACAGTCTTGCCTCTTTTTCTGTATCTTTACCCTCCTACATATACCTTCAAGCTGACACTTCCTTCTTTAGCTAAACCATCCTTTGCATCTTTTTTTATCCAAGCCATGCTTTGCCATTCTATCACATCTCTCCCATTATTTAAATCACACTACTATCACACTTCACCATCATCTTCTTCATCTTCTTTATCCTCTTCACCTTTATCATCAATGTCTTGTTCAAACCCTCCTTTAAATTTTTCTAAGAAACCTAGAATGTCGGTAAGACAAGTTTGGAGGCGAACAACACTCACATTAAAATCTCCACCTTCTAAAAATACTTCACCTTCACTTCCTCCAAGAGTCAATCCTCAATCTTCCCCACCACATTCCCACAACCCACTTAAAAACCAAATGATTAACCAACTTTACAATATTTCCTCCATTCTTGAATCTCAAGCTCAAAACTCACCTAATGCTTATTCCCATGCACCACCTTCACCACCATCACCCTTGATTCATCCTCCTGCCAATGATCAAGTTGAATTTCACTCAAGCGTTTATCATTATTGTAGGTAAACTCAAAATCACTTCCACTATTTGAGAAATGAAATCAACTTCATTTAATTTCTTCTCACCCGTCTCATACCTCAAACTAGCACCCTACCAAACCATGACTCACCTACCTCACCCTTTTAAACCTACCATAATTAAACATTCTAATATGTTTAATTTCTTAAAATAATCGGTCATCCATCTTTTGCTTATGGCATCTTCTAGATTTCAAGACTCCACTAGTCTAGATTTATGTTTTAATATGTCTTTATGTTATGATTATCTACTTTATCTTGTAATATTTATACCGTTGGGGTATGAATCTATCTCATCTTAGTTAGTATGTTTCTTGTATGAGTTTTTTAATTGATGAATGAAACTACTTTATGGTTTAACTTGCATGAATTGCTATATTGCTACTTGTTGGGAATATATTCTTGCACTTCTACTTCTCACTTTGTTTTGTAGGAATAATCTCATAAGATCGATCCCTTGGTGCCCCAAATGAGGGGGAGCATACATCAAGGGGGAGTCTTTGCATCATCGATTTCTTTCTCTACAATTCGACTATCATCCTTTTTTACTTCGACAAAAAGGGGGAGAAATGGATCAAAACTCATTAATAATTTAAAATTTTTATTTTTACATAAAATGAGTTTATATTTATAAATCATCAAAAACGGAGAGATAGTTAATACAAATAATGTCTAAAAACGTTATTTATATTTTTTGACCTCTCGATGTTTTGAAGATAACAAAATGTAAAAACGTTTACGATAAAAATAAACGTTTACAAATTATTAATCGTAAATTTCCATTTCAAATGTAAATCACTTAAGGTATGTATAAACAAATCATTAAACATGATTAGTGATCAAGAAAATAATTTTTCTTAACCATCACATTTTTACAAAAATAAATATATACAAAATACTTTTTAAATAAAAGAAATGTTTTATTTAAACATAAAAATTCAAATATGGTTTTCCTCCCAAAATGGAACCTTCTATACCAGATAAAACCTTCCCCACTAAAAGACAAAAAGGGGAGCGTCAGTCTACGGCGGCCCCCTGATAGGCCTGGCGGCCCCCAGATATATCTGGGACCGCCGGGACCGCCAGCAGTTACCGTTGGGTTTTCCTGCCTATAAATACTGCACTATTCCCAGCTGAAAAACAGACCTCTTTGCACGAATTTTTTCAGTCTTCTTTCTCTCTCTGAAAATCTTCTTTTTCTCACTAAATCTCTTGATCACTAACATTGTTTGATCTTGTTTTAAGTGATCCAATCTCTTCTTTCTCATCTCTCCTCTCCTCTCCTCTCTATTAACATTCGTATTCGCAAAGAAATGAATTGTTATAGTCTAGTGATTTCTTCTTCTTTCTTCTAAGAACCAAATCTCTATCTTGATTATCTTGTGTCGTTGTGTAAATCGGATAGTGTATAAATCTAATAGTGTAGATCTTGTGATTGTGTATTACTTATGAAGTGGTAGATTAGGACTCGACATTTAGCTTAGTGTCCGAAAAAACATAAGCGATGTGTAAACGGTTTTCTCTGCCTAATGGGAGCTTGTTGACATAGTAAAATCTTGAGTCGGATACTCGAGGAGTAGAGTAGGGCGAAGAGGAGCTTCGTAGCTGAACCACTATAAATCTTGGCATCTTGGTTTAATTGTTCCGTCTCTTATCACTTTATATTGTTGTGATTCTATCTTATTGTTGGTTTAGTTATAACTAGTAGATACATACATTGTTGGTTGGTTGAACATATACTCGGATTTAACAAATTTAGAAGTAAAATTTTAAAACGATAATTAACCGGTAAACTATTCAACCCCTTTTAGTTTCCACATGTCTAAGTTCAAATTGTTAGTCTTTGAAAGTGTCATACTTTAGAAACCTTATACCTAAGACGTACATGTCTTTTCCCCGCTAGTGTCTTGATATATATATATATATATATATATATATATATATATATATATATATATATATATATATATATATATATATATATATATATAGCTATCATCGTCATTATATATATGTGCACTTGTCTACTAACTTTGTTTTGTAGCACATTTCTGTAGCTCGATTCCTTGGTGCCCCAAACAAGGGGAGCATACACCGAGGGGGATCATTTGCAAATTTCAAAGTCATTATAGTTGCAATCGTTAACGCATCTACACACTTCTTGCTATGTGTTAAGCTCGTGTAACAAATTTGATCCATGGATCCGCTAGACTCAATATACAAGGGATGTAATAATCATGGGGATGCAATGAGCTAGGGGGAGCTCGGAAGTATTTGGGTATATAGCATGGAGTTAGCAAGACTATACTGGGGATGATACAAGCTTGTCTTGTTACCAAGAAAGGAGTTGTAGGGCAATGAAGTGTAGAAAAAGTCTCGCCTATTAGTATAAAAGGCTTGGAGTGTTCATCTTTTTGACAAAAAAGGGAGAAGAAGTGTAAACGAGTAACTTATATATTTTACTATGAGTTATAGTTTACATATTTTGTCATCATAAAAAAGAGGAAAATATTACGATAATTAATATATACATTCTCTTTGTGTTTTGGTGATGGACAAACATGTAACTTGTAACACATAACGTAAAGTGCTCAAGTTACTCGTAATCACAAATCATCAATGCATTCATACGTCAACATCTCTCGACGTCTCAAGTCTGCTTCAACAACAAATATAAGTTTGCACCCGATGTAAATCACTAAAGGTATGAACAAATAAACGTTAAACTTGTTGGATGATCAAAGAAATAAATTTTCTGCATGCTTTAATTGATACATGCAATATGAAGCAGTGGCGGACATAGAGAAAAACCAAGGTGGTTTATCTCTTAGATGATACATCAAAATTAATGGACCAACGGGCCAGATGTGTCGAGTCTGCTCATGTTTGGCTCGGTTTAATACAAATGGATCATATAAACGAAATGTCAAAACCTTTAGAGTTTAGTTGTTATTTTCTCAATACAGTTACAATATGTGTGTAAAATAACATGTTCTTAAAACCAAAATCGACATAAACCATTCAACTTACTTCTTCAGCTTTAATAACAAATGTAAAATAACAAATTGTATAATAAATTATCCATTATTAATAATTTGATATTTGGATTTCCACAAAATGTAGTTTGCGAGTATAAAAAAGAGAATTGTGTTCTATAAAAGGAGATCCTAAGTTTAGTATAGATATACACTTTTAGATACTTTTCAAGAAATTGAAATACTCTTAGAGAAAGATTTGTAATAGCTTCAAGGTTTGTAACCCCAGTACTTCAAGAGTACTCGTATTATTCTAATAATATTGAAGCAGTTTGGTTTATTGTTCATTTTTTAATTTGGTTATCACTGTTTCATTAATAAACATCTCTAGAGTATCAAAGTGTAGATTCCGCATACACTTTGGTATACATACAAAGTCTCAATCTTTGTTATTTTGAATTCTTCCAAGGTAACAACCTCTTTACTACGTAAAGAATCGATCAAGGCGTGGGATTAACAAGTGGTATCAGAGCCTGTGCTTTGAGAAACTTTAATCTAGAAGATATCAATAAGAAGAACTCTATATTCACAAGGAAGAGATGGCTCTTATGGCTCTTTCAGACTCTAAGGTAACAAATGATAAATCTTGTTCAAAAAGTTGTCTAAAAACTAGGAAGAACTAAAGAAACAGTATGATGATTTGCTTGTTAAATTAGATGATACTGGTTTTAAAGCATTTACATACAAAAGAGGTTTATCAATTTTAGAAGGACAAGTTGTTAAATATAAAGAACATGAAGTTCTTTTCTCTGAGGAAATTGCCTTACTTAAAAGAAGTGTAGGTCACAAAGATTATCTAATGGGATTACTTAAGACTGAACTTGAAAAGGTTAAGGAAGAAAATGAGGGGTTTGAATTTAAGATTTCAAAGTTTGAAAAATCATCAAAAGACTTAGATGATTTGTTAGCAAGTCAGGTAACTGACAAGAGCAAAAAAGGTTTTGGTTATAATGTTGTCCCCTCACCTCATCCTTTGATTCTAAATAGACCAACACCTTTAGACTTATCCTTTTCAGGTCTTGAAGAATTCAAAGAACCTAAGGTAAATGAGTATGGTCCTAGAGATTCTAGTTTAAAGCCTACCATTGGTTGTGATAAAGAGTCAGATAATTCTAAGGAGAATACTAATGACTCTTTAAAACAACAACATAAG
>BQNB010090256.1:0-27191 GCA_026074375.1 Tanacetum coccineum | reverse complement strand
ATAATTATTCTCAATTGTTCATCAATATTTTATTCTCTTTCAGTTAATTTAAACCTTGCCCTTTTTCATAAATCTCGACTTGTTCCTCAGCAGTTAATGATTCATTAACTACTTTGTTCTGCTCATTAGCTGAAATACATTGGGTAGCTTGTTCATGCATATCATTGATTATCATCATTAATGCATCATTTGGCACAAAAGATACATTACTTTGTACAACTTGCTCTGCGTTGTTCTTCACATACTGTTCATACAGAGTAATATTACTATCACTTGTATATTCAGCATCTAAGGCAACAACGTAGCTTTGTTGTACATCATTTTACATCTCCTGTACTTCATGATACACACCAACACTATCTAGATAGTTATCATGATCTTGTACCTTAGATAGAGTATCCGAATCATATGATGGACCATCTTAATCATAAATTAGATCGGTTGATGATAGATTTGCCATGAACATGGTCTATGCAGTAGGAGCCTCATCAACATCAGAGTCAAAAGCATCACATTGATCAGCTTGAAAGACCTGGTCCACATTGAGTGTTAAATCTTGTATCGGTGGCTCATCCACATCATCATCAAAAGTGTTAGCTTGTCCACCTGCAATAAACAATAACTGCTCTTCATCCAAAACCACTCTATTCTCTTGAGCCTGCATTAGCAGCATCTTGTCTTTAAAGTAGTTTGAATTATGTGGTTGCTTTTGGTGAGTGCATTGTCTTCTTATGTGCCCTATTCCATTGCAATTATAACACTTAATAGGCTTTGCTTGACCAGGATTTGCATTGCCAACTCTGTTCTGAACTCCCCCATTTCCAGCTGCAACTGCTCCCCTTGCATTGTTCCCCTAAACTCTGTTTTGTCTACCCTGAACATACTGAACAACAACCCTGCCATTTTAAACTGTGGCTTAGCTCCTTGTGTTAGATGAAGTTCAGAGTTGATTGTTAGTTTAAGGAAGGTATGTTTTGTAGGATTGGGCGAGAATGGCAATTATTTTAGTTATGTTTTCTATCAAGTCATCAGTTGGGGTAAGTCCTGAATCAACTTGTGTGTTATCCGCAAATTATGGTTGATAGGTAACTGGTGGGACATATGGTGATTGTGAAATAGCTGATGATTGTGTAGGGTACTGCTGAAGTGAAGCATTGGACACAAAGGCAAGAGGATCAAGAGCATGTTGAGTGTATCTTTCCAACATCATCTTGTTCTCATTAGCATGTACCTCGTGTTGCTTCAAGTAAGCATACAGTTGATCATAGTTAGATGTTTTCAATCCTCTATTCAGTTTGACTACAGTCATGAATCTACCCCTTTCAGGCAACATGTTGTTCATAAACTTTGAGTTAAGCTGCATTTTGGGCATAGTCGTCTTAATGTTTCTCATATCGTTAACAAGCTTTGTAAACCTGACATAGTATTCGTGAATGGTTTCTCCTTTGTTCTGACGGAAGTGTTTAAAGGCATCGTATAATTGTGATTCACGTTCATCTTTTGTTAACTCAGAACCTTCCAGGAGCATCTTCACATTATCCCAAATGTTTTTGGCGTCAGTGTAATGATTGATTGGTGTGTAGATGTCTATTGGTAAACCTTGAAGTAGGATATTCGTTTCACGAACGGTCAACTTTATACCTATCCTTTTCTTCTGGTGTAAGGTCTTTAAAAACTCTATCCCATTTAAGACCTGGAGTACTGTCAGCGAGTGTCTCTCTGAACTTTCCTATTTCAAACGAACCTTTATCAATCGACTGAAGTATGTTCTCTCTGTTATCTTTTCCCTTACAATACAAACGAATACAATGTTGCCAAGACTCAAACTTAGACCTATCAACCATTGGCGGGCGATGTCGGAACCGACACTCTGGATATCTTCAGAAAGACTAGCCATCATAATTGATTGTGAAATGATATGAGTTGATCGTTTAATAATTAGTGAATGTATGTTAAAAGTGGTGAAGTTAAAGTAAAGTGTTTTAGATTTGTTAGCTCTTCTTCGCCCTACTCCACTCCCCGAGTATCCTACTTGAGATTTCACTATGTCAACAAGCTCCCTTGAGGCGGAGAAAACCGTTTACACGTCGCTTACGTTATTTTCCGACACTAAGCTAAATGTCGAGTCCTAACCTTAGCTAGAACCAATCTACCACTTCACAATCAATACACAATCACTAGATCTACATTATTTAATTTACACACTATCCAAATCACACAAATACACAAGATAATTACAATAGAGATTTGGTACTTAGAAGAAAAGAGGAGAGATCACTAATCAGCACTTCGTTTCTTGGCGAATACGAGTGTTCTTCTCTTGCACTTGAATGAGAGGTAAGAGATGAGAAGAAGAGATTAGATCACTTGAAACAAGATCAAGAGATGTTAGTGATCAATATATTTTGTGAGAGAAAGAAGGTTTTTAGAGAGAGAAAGAAGTATGAAAAAATACGTGCAAAGAGGTCTGATTTTCAGTATTTATAGGTAGGAAAATCCAACGGTAACTGGCGGTGGTCCCAGATATATAAGGGGGCCATCAGGCCTATAAGGGGCCGTCAGGTAGACTCTGCTTCCTTTTTTGTCTTTTTGTGGGGAAGGTTGTATCTGGTATAGAAGCTTCAGTTTTAGGGGAAAATTTTGAATTTCAAATTTTAAGTTTTTAATAAAAAAATTCTTTTAATTAGAAAATATTTTGTATAATTAATTTTGTAAAAATCTTTTGTAAAAATGTAACGGATAAGAGAAAAATATTTTATTGATCACTAATCATGCTTAATGATTTGTTTGTTCATACCTTAAGTGATTACTAATTTTAGAAATGGAATTTTACGATTAATAATGTGTAAACGTTTAATTTTATCGTAAACGTTTTTACATTTTGTTATTATCAAAACATTGAGAGGTCGAAAAATATAAATAATGTTTTTAGACATTATTTGTATTAACAATGTTCTCTCCCATTTTCTTTTCCCAGACAGTACAAACGAATACGTTGTTGCCATGACTCAAAATCAGACCGATCAAGCATTGGTAGGCGGGTATCGAAACCGACACTTTGGATATCTTCAGAAAGATTAGCCATCATAAGTGATTGTTAAATGATATAAGATGATCGTTTAATAATTAGTGAATGTATGTTAAAAGTGGTGAAGTTAAAGTAAAGTGTTTTAGATTTGTTAAGTCGAAGGTTTGAAAATTTTCCATGTGTCAAAATAATAGCTCAAACCGTTGCCAATGTTACCAAACCGCTGTCAGGAATACCAAACCGCTGGCAAGTTATCAAACCGCTGTCAGTTGACCAAACCGCTGCCAACGCAACAAACCGCCAAAGTATAGTTTAGTAAACTACTACCAAGAATAAATCTTTAAAACTTGTAAACAAACCGCTATGGATAAACTGCTACTATTAAATTAATCTTGGGTGAACCACTATGAAGAAAAATTACACCAAACCGCTGCCAGAAAACCAAACCGCCATAGTTTTGTTTCCTAAACCGCTACAAAAATATAATCATCAAAAACCTGTAAACCGCTACCAAGAAAACCGCTATTATTAAAATAATAGTAAACGGCTATGAAGACAATCTATCAAACCACTGCCTAAAAATCAAACCCCAGAGGTTTGTTTCCTAAACCGCTACAAAAGGAATAAGTCTTCGAAACCTGTAAACCGCTGCCTATCCAAACTGCTACCACAAAAGTACAAATCGCTGTCACTATCTTACTGACAAACCACTGTCACAATAAGACAAACCGCCGTACTGTACTAACTGACAAACCGCTGCACAACAGTACTTTTTCTGACAAACCGCTACGAAGAATTCAGAGACAGTGAGTCAAACCGTTACGAGTAAAAAACGTACTTTTTCACACAAAACACCTAAAAATCACCCTTTTGAACGTTTTTGCTTGATTTATTTTGCACAACTAAGTACTACAAGGTTATAACTACTAGAAAAACCTAAAATTTAACACAACAAAGATCAAAATCTAGGAAAAGGTGAAAAAGAAGCTAAAAACCTTAAAAAGTACAATTTTTAATCTAAACCAAGCAAGAAAATGCACATACACACGATCTAATAATCCCATGGCTTTGATATCAATTGTAGGATATTGGATATCATAACACAATGGTAATGGTATGGATTGGCTGACTCTAAAGAGAGAAAGAACCAGAGAGAAAATCTTCTAGTAAAAGAAAGTGCTATTAGATAAATGAAATGACCAACCACCTCTTCCATAGGATGGAAGAGGTATTTATATCCTTACATAAATTGGCCCATTGTCTTGGTATGGGCTTACACATGTGTGTTTAATACTTGGCTCATTATCGTATGTCATACGTTAAACATTAAACTACGAGCTAGGACAAACTATAAAATACATGGGGTGACCGAATCTTTTTCTTAAACCTAACAAATAATCGTATGGTCAGACCTAGGACTATATAATTAACTGATTTTGTATTGGATGACTTATATCGAGTATGGTTGGTCAGACCTTCGACCCGAGGCATACGATGGGGTGAAACATGCCATCTTGACAATGTTATTATGGATAATATTGCCTTGATCTTGACATTAAAATTCTGGATTATGATGCCTTGGGCCCATAGAAACTAAGAGTTACACACGTAGGCAATTATCACACGCTGATTACCTTTTGGGTTTACTATTTCTAGTAGATCAATTGCATTAATGGTAGAACGTCAAGTTGGATTTTAGACCCTTATAAAATTAATTGTTTATTTATATAAATGTGGGTAGTTAATTTGTAAGGGATGAATTATCGAAAATACTAATGTTGAACTTTGCAAGTTCTTTTAATGTATTAATGCAACGTATACGGTAAACAATGGTTTATTCTTTACTTGTGAAAGTTAAACCGTATCTATTTTTCTTGGGAAAATAAGACTATTTCCTATATTTTTTACTTGCGTAAAAGTTATAATTGGAATGAAAGACGGAAATATCACCGCAAAACTAGAAAAGGCGATAACTAGAGAACTCATGTCTATAGTTGTTTTCTTAACACGGTAAAAGGCACTACACACCCTTGTGGTAAAGTGAGTGAATAAAAGAGGAATTGCATGCCAATTTTCAAGTTAATAAATAGCTTATATGGCTAGAACTTAAACTCACGTCATTAGATATCTAAGTACTTGCTTACTAGTTCATGCAACTCACATTAGCAATAATGTGTAGATATTCAAAAAATGGAAAGATAAATTACAAATTACTTTTACTGGTGTAGGAACACTCACAATGTTGTCAGATCTAGTGGGAGCAATGCATTTTATAAAGAAAATGACAAACTTTCAATGTTGTCAAATTTAGTGGGAGATATGAGTTGTTCACCTCATATGCATCTTACTTAGTTTTTGGCTTGATTTGAAATAATAAATTACTTTCCAACTGTGAAACATCTTCATTTAAGTAAAGAATCACCATGTATTATCTTATGATAACTTGTTGCCTTTAAGATGTCGCTTCCTTTTATGTTATCTACAAGATAGTTATGCACAATTCCTTATTAATGGATGGAGTTCTATATACATTAGCTGTGTTAATATGTTTTGAGCTTGACTTGATTCATATTCTATTCGTGACACTTCCATATTATCGATACAAACAAACTAACTAGTGTGGTGTTGTTTTATACAAAGATCTTGTACCTTGCACAAGTGGGATAAATCTTAATTGTGTGCAAGGAACAACTCAGAATAAAATGACTAATGATTTCTCTTGACTGCAAAATAAGAAAACTATTATTCTACTAGGACTGCTACACATTTAATGTATGTAGCCCTATTAAGAAATTATGTCAAGATATAATAATAAACTACATGATTATACTTTCTTGGAGAATTATAAACATAGAAGTTTGTAATTAACTTGAAATTATTAAGGCCATGATTCGGCCTCATTTTTACTTTAGTTTAATAATTTTTATGTCTTCTTGTTAAGACATGTACATTAAGTCCTTTACTTATGAAAAAGACTTATAACATAAAGTAAAAAAGTTAACTTGTTATGTCTTCATGTTAAGACATATACAATAAGTCATTGACTTGGTCAAATACTTTTAACGAATAGTAATGTATTAGATGTGTATGTCTACTTGTTAGTACATACACATTAAGTCGTTGACTTGATAATAGACTTATAAAAGCATGCAATTGGCTTAGTAATACTATCGACGCCATTATGTTTTAACTTAAGTTGGTAAATAGGTAAGGCCATAAAGTATAAGTTCATCAAATGAATTGTGAGATTTCCTCACTATTTCAATCTTATTAGAATACAATAATTTTATGGTATGTCCAACAAGGGTAATCAAACTATATATTGACATTGTTTTGATTCATAGTGACCTTAACTTATTTAACTCCTAAATAGATCAATGTTAGATAATTGAGTATGTCATGGATATACCTAATAAGACTCCAACCTAGAGGTTAATTAAGACATTATTCTAGTAATAAAATAAGATAAATCTCATTGTGTCTTGATTAAACTTCTAAATTTGTTAAAATCACTTAGAGATTATTATTAACAAAATCCTAGAACTGTTAAGTGTACTTTAGAGAATACCCAAAGGAAACAATAGGATACCACTTCTACAACCTACACAAGAATTAAGTGTTTGTTGCTCGTTATGCTAAGTTCTTTGAGAGTAGTTTCACTTTGCATGAAGTAAGTGGGAGTCTTACTTTGCATGAAGCGAGTTGGAGTCTCACTTTGCATGAAGCGAGTGGGATTAATGTATGTCTTGAATTACTTTAAGAAGAGATACACAAACCTTCTGAACGCACTAGCGAATGTCATACTGAGGCTAAACATGCAAATGTTAAACCTTAGAATGATGTTACTCATATTCATAGATCCACAAGGATACCTCATGATATGTTTCTATATTAATGTAGAGTACTATGAGTTAGAGGATCATGGTGAACTTGCTAACCATAGAAGATGAATTATTAGAACTTGAATCTAATGAATGACTCAAAGATTATGAATGAAAAGATGTTTTCCAAAAGGAGTTATCATATTCTTATAATTTGTAGGATATTGGAAATCATATCACAATGGAAGATAGATGGATTAGCCAAATCTAGAGAGAGAAAGTAAGAGAGAAAAGCTTTCTAGTGGGAGAAAGTAAACTTGTATAAAATGACTAACCACCTCTTCCAAGGCATGGAAGAGGCTTATATAGTTGCTTACAAAACTGGCCTAATGGCCTTGGTAGTGGGCTTACCCGTTGGGTTTAATACCTGACCCATTACCGAATGTTATACATTAAATGATTAACTACGAGCTACAATAAACGGTAAAATACACGGGGTGACCGAGTCTTTTTCTAATATCTAAAAATCTCCCCCTAAGAGAGGTCACCCTAGAAATGCCTCACTTAAGACTCAACAATCTTTGATTGCATTTGTGGTTCAGCAAAATCTCGTAGTCTTTGATTCTTCATGTGATATCTTGTACAATGATGTAGTGATCATTGGTCTAGTGCTTGTGATTGAACGTGAATATGCTCTTGCAGTTTTTGAGTCAATAGCCAAATCTAATCTCTGATCATCAACTTGTGGTCTTTCATCGTCTTGTGCTTGTAACAACTGAACCGGCATGCTCATACCTTTCTTGATGGTTAAAGCTTGATAATAATCTTCTTAAAGTTACTTTAGTTTTATATTACTTGTCACTTCGAGAGGACTTTGCTATCAGGTTGCGAAAAGCTTTAAACAATCTTGAGCTTTCTGAGTTCTTTAGATGTATCGGTCGCAGTATGGCAAGCGGTTATGAAATAGACTCTCATGGAACGCGGTATCTCCATCTCTCTCTTTACTTGAACCTGTAATAAACAGTTAGCAATTAAAGATTGTGGATGAATATGGCTTTGTCATTGATCGCCCGAGTTTGGTTAGATTAACCTTTAGATCCTATGAGGACCGACCTGTGATCAGGTAGATTCAATTTTAAGAAGAATCTCCTTGACAAAATTTCTAGTATAAGTGTCAGATTTTCCACTGTATAAACATCAGAATCGCCTTACTTGCTTGTTCTCGTGATCGAAACGTCTCAAAGCTGACAACACGATTAGAGTGAATCGGTTAGTTACTATCTTACCGATTGAAGAGGAAAATTGAATAAGAAATAATCGATCGTGTCACTTAAGAATGCTGTTTTTATGCACTCGACGAGTGTTAAGCTTGTATCAAGATTCATCAATCTGTGGTCTTATATCTGGACCGATTCGATATCCAGTGTCACAAGTTTGACCCATTAAGGATCTTACAAGTCACCTACCATGAGCTTGTTTGATGTTGGCTCAAGCAGGATTTCCATCTTCATTGTGAACACATAAG
Organism: Tanacetum coccineum; assembly: GCA_026074375.1. Taxonomy (NCBI): domain Eukaryota; kingdom Viridiplantae; phylum Streptophyta; class Magnoliopsida; order Asterales; family Asteraceae; genus Tanacetum; species Tanacetum coccineum. The sequence continues at coordinate 18,817 of BQNB010090256.1, read as the reverse complement.
TGTCACTCGGATGTTCTGGCAAAACCTCAAGGATAATGCGTAAGACTCTTATAATAACCCTTATTTTCATATTGTATGAAGAACAAGTAATATGGAATAATGTCCTAATGAGATTAATTGATGATCTCTTGGCTCTAGACTCAATTGTGCGTTTTGAATTAGTAAATCGAAGGCTTAGGAAAACGAAACTGCACCTTTTTCATATCAACTAACTCAGCGTGAGAAAGTCAATAGATAACGTGTTTAGTCACCATGGAGCGAGAACTGAAAAAAGAATCTTTTGGAGAGATTTGCAGTGGATAGGGAGGGTTGTGCATTGCATCACTGGGTCCATGATGTCAGTCTTCAATATCAACAATCATCATTGTGATTCTAACAGCAAATGTATAGACCCAGTTTCTGCCTAAGTGTATGGAGGGCTTATTTCTTTACACCATTTATCCTTACATTTCTTTTTTATTCTTCAACCCCTTCAGTGCTTACCAAGACTTCATGACTAGAACTTTATTGGGTTTGTTCCAGTTCTAGCTCCATCTCAGTCGGCACTATCCTCTTATTCTCACTTTTACTCCTTTTTATGTCATACCTAAGGAATTCTACCCCCTACAATCGTGGCTTGATTCCCCCCCCCCCCCCCCCCCCCCCCCCCCCCCCCCCCCCCCCCCCCCCCCCCCCCTGGTAGATCCCTTCTAGTACTGGCAGGGATCATTGGAACTAATACCTAACCTTACCAAACCTTATAACTCAGAAAATTAAATAACATGGTCGGTCTTTTTGGTACAGCTCACTTGCTCATAAAAGAACTTTTCTGATTTAAATATCAAAAGCCTTTAGTCCTCAATTGTTTTTGAATTTTCAGAAAATGACCCCCTCAACACAGGCATCCATTTAAACCAAAATGATTAGCACTCCGGAGGGTGTTGCAGTAATAATTATGAGTCACAAGTCACATTTTTATCAGTTTTCACTATTTAAAATCAACATTTTCCCGTTTATCAAAAAATTTCAAATCCTTTGATATTTTAGATACCAATGGATTCGAATATGTTGGAAAAACTGGGGAGAAACACGTGAGATTATCCAAGCCAAGGGGGGGTCATATTTATGCTCCCTTGACTCAATGAGGGATTCTGTTATGTATCAGGTATGATAGGTTTGAAGAGTTTATATTTAATGAAAAATTCATACACTGACACATAACACTAAATACAACACTACTGTATAATGTACAAGATACAATATATACACCACAAGAGATATTGACCTGAATGCAGAGATGATGTGCTCATCCGGTTCTTTGAAGGAGTCTGTAGTCAATATCTCATACACGACCACCAACAAAGTATTCCAAGTTTCGAAAGATCCTTCTGGTCTTGAGTCTTCATTCAATGACATGTATAAATTCCTTGCTCCTTGCCACATCCTTATCAGTCCAAAACCGCGTGTTCATACCCGAATTGAGCCGATTAACCTTGTACTCCTTAACTCTGTAATCCAGTGCCTTCCAGAATATTTGTCACCGTACATCACTGAATTTGTACATCTTATTAAACCTTCATGCTCTTTGTACATAGTTACTGCGGGTACACAACTGCACGAGGAAACTCAATGATTATATAGTCATGCTTGTACTTATAGCCTTTTGCATCCCATCATGGTTTAGTGAGATTCAGCTATTTCTAATAGCTCTTAATGACCGAGTTGGAGGCCTTCAACCCGCTGTCGAATCACTAAGTTGCATGTCCACATATTAACAGCAGTAGAAAGAGTACGTTTGTTTGAGCTAGGAAGATGATTAAGATGACCTTGTAGAAGCAGCATATTCAGGTCTTCAAAGTTATTAGGATACAAGTTTTTGAAGTCCTTTTCTGCAATCATGTATTCTTGATAATCAACTCTGCGCAGTGTGATCTCTTTCAAGTAGTCGTACCCATAGCAAGGGTAGGCTTTTATTTTAACAACACTGAGTATACGCATGTGAGTTCTGACTACCTTGTGGCTTGAGTCAGCAGTGTGTCGGTCAATGTAGAATTTCTGACGATTAAACCACCAATGAGATATACCATAAGAGGCACTTATGTCATAGGTGCAGACATCATTGATCCACATATGCTCAGGTACGAGTAGTTCAAGTCCAAAGTCAGGATACCGAGCAACCTTCATCTTGGAAATTGACAAAGCCTGTCCGCTTCCCTTATTACCATATCGCAAATAATCCAAATCTTTATTGAAAAAGAATTAAGTTTAAATAGTAACATGACCTGGTGGACTACTAAGAGGCAAAGGTCTGCTAATATCAATCCTAACTTGATCACCTTCTGGATTAGCCCAGTCAATCTGATCTGTAAGCATCTTGTGACACTCTTCCATCTGGAACTAAAGATGAACGACGTCTGGGTAGCAAGCTTTAATGACTTCATAAGCTTAGCCTTCAAAGTCTGCTTGAGTAAGATCGGTCTTTCCATATTTTGGCAATACCAGTTCATAAACGTCTGCATATCCCTAGTCTTTTCAAGTAAAGAGTTCTCTACCGGAGCTTGATACGTGGTGGCTACAGCATTGGCCCAGTTGTTCATAGCATTAGGAATGTGGGATGTAGGAATAACCCAGGCAGGTTCTGGAGTGGCTGGTCTTTCATTATCTAGAATAGGCTTCAACCATTATGGCCTCGGCTTGATCTTTGGAAGATGGGCAGAATCAGTGTCCTCTGAATCAGATATATGTGCAGTATCTGGCATTGGTATGTCTTCGACTGGTTGTTTAGAATGATGACCGGATTGTTGCTTGGAGGAGCTTGAAGGAGTATCTCTTGTGTATGACTTCTTCCAGGCTGATGACTGAGGAACTAGAGGCTGTAATGAGCCTGAAGCGTCGGAGTCATGTCTTTTCTTCTTATTTAGATCTGAATCTGGTGGAGGAGGAGGAGGATCTTGATCGTCAAGGCGTCTCTTGCGTGACTTGGCTTTTTTAGCAAGGAATTCGTCCCTCTGTGCCCGTGCCATAGATGCCTCAAGAGCTTCATAGAGAGCGACATGTTCCGAAAGTGATTTGTATGTACCACTCTCAAACATCCTTTGGTAAAGAATTTCTTTCATATCTTCTTCGGACAAGTCTTTGAAGTGATCTCTAAGGGGAGCTTGTAGAGCTATTTGTACCGCCTCTTTGACATTTTCACGGACAATTTCATCAATCTTATGAGGCAGATCCTTTAGCTTCAAAGTGAAGACCTTGGATCCAAGATTCCGAGTCATGTTATCAAGATTCTTTTTTTTTGCTCAAACTCAGAGACTTTCTTCTCAAGTGATGAGGAGGTCAAACTTTCTTGAACCTTAGGGTACAAATTTGCCATAAATTCATCGTGCATAGGATCAAGGTCTGGTCCAGCAAGAGCCACACTGCTTTTTTCAGGTTTTGGTCCAGCCTGGTCTTCATCCATGAATACCTGCTCTGGTGGAGGTCGAGACTCGTGAGTTTCACCAGGGTATGATCCAGCCTGGTCTTGATTAAGTTTAACAGTCTTTTCCTCTAGGTTCACCTGTGTATCCACATCTTCTCCTAGTTTTTCAGTAATCTGCAATATCTCAGTATCACCTCCACTGTTTGTCTTATCTGATTCAACACATGTTTCAGCATCTGCAGGAGACGGAGAGTCACGAACAATATTGGCGGATATGTCATCTTGTGGTTGTGCAAAGGGTCTAGTTGATGCCTTTTCAGTAGCTGGAGTCTGCCTTTAGAATATAAATTGGTCTGTGGTGCTTCTCCTCTTTGGTGTGTGCAGGGCTAACAGTGATTGGGCAGCTTGTTCTTCAATGATAATAGCTTTACCCTTGCCTTCTACTACAAGGAGTGGTTAGGTGGCCTTTGCAACAGGTTCTTGAATGGCCACACCGCCAACATGTGCTTGACTTTGTGTCTGAAACGATTCCAAACTCATCTGAATAGCACGTTTAACATCATATTCGTCACCTTCACCTTGATGTTCGAGTTAAGGTTCAGGTTCAGATTGAGCTGGTTCTTAATCAGGTTCATCAACCAGCTGGAAAGAACTCTTCACGTTTTGAACTTTTGTAACTTTACCCTTGCCGGCCTTTTGTAGGGGTGTAGCCTTGGTTGACTTCTCTTTAGCAGGCTTCGGCTTGGGTGGCTTAGCAGTAGAGGCCTTAGAAGGTTTTTTCTTGGTTACCTTCAGCTTTGGTGCAGGTGTTAGTTTGCTTGACTTCTCGATAGCAGGCTTTGGTTTGGGTTGCTTGGCACTTACAGTTATCCTCTTTCCTTGCTTTTCGGCTACAACTTTCTGATCATGCTTTGCGACCATTTCCAAGTACATATTGTAGTAAGGTGCATTCCAAGTCTGAGGTCTTCTTTAGCAAGATGAAACGGAGATGCTGATCTTTGGTGAATATTATGAATTCTTCCCAAATGATAGATGATAAGCTTCATGAATTAACAATAAGGAATAACGTGAGGCTTGTCTTTCCTGCCCTTCTTAGTGGGACTGCCTAGATTGGCCTTATCAGTAAGAAAAGTCTGGATAGCTTGTACAAATTCTTCCCACATAAGTTAAGCATAGTCAACATTAGTACTTGTAATAATTCCCCAAAGCATCTGAAGAACTGGATATCTAGGCCTATCATGCCCAGAAGTCTTCCCGGTGAGACATTGGTTGATCATAGACAATATCAATCTCCAAGGCTGATACATGTTATTCACCGCCATTCTTGACATAAAGTGAATAACCTCTGTATACCCTAGTTCATTCACAAAGTCCATAATAGCATCACCTGACTGAGGTGACACAAACTGGTGAGCTTGATCAATGAGCGTTATCTCTAAAGATTCCCTCTAAAGATTAGCATCCAATATGAATCGGGTTTCATCCAACTCAAAATTATAAGATTCAGTCTTTGCCTCATATGTAAGCGTGTCCTAGAATTGTTGAATGTAGATAGCTGGAACCGAGGCAGAAGCATTGAATGCCCTGAAGTTTATGTTTTGTAGAATATCCATAGAGATCTGAAAGATTGGATTCTTTTGCTTCTTTTGAAGATCCAAAACATAGTTGCTCTTTCCAATGGGCACCCATGCAACAAATGGAAGTATTTGATCATCAAATCTTATGGGAGCAGGAGTGGGAACATTCTCATCAGCCATTTTGTTTACACAAGGATATCAATAAGGACAAGCAGACATGACATATATTTTGATGTTAGATGAGAACATTAACATGCTTTGATTGATTATGGTGAGATTAAGTCGACCTTGGTCAAGGATATCCGATGAACACATACAAGTTAACAAGTCTCGGATGGGTGTTAACGAGGTAATTGTGCCTTTGGATTGGGCCTTGAGAGGGTATTGGGACTAATGGGTCAAAACTTTGAGATTCTGGCCCAAACCGCAACCCACTAGACACCAAACCGCTATGAGGAGAGTTAATCAAATAGCTATAAAAGGAAATGATCAAACCGCTATGTAGCAAAATGATCAAACCGCCACGACCAAACAGCTACGGATTAAATATTTATTTTATTCAAACCGCTATGACCAAACAGCTACGAATATTATATTCATTTTAATCAAACCGCCATGACCAAATAGCTACGAATATTATATTCATTTTTAATCAAATTGATATGACCAAACAGCTACGAATATTATATTCATTTTAATCAAACCGCTACGAGTTACGAAAGATTCAAAATAGCGGTTTGGATTATTTTAATAATAAAAATAATCTTCATCAAACCGCTACCACGTAGCGGTTTGCCTTCACAACTTAAACTATTTTAATTATATCAAATCGCTATCAGGCAATCATAACAAACCGCTATCAAGCAAAATAGACCAAACCGCTATCAGGCAAACACAACCAAACCGCTATCTAGAATATTTTATTAAACCGCTATCAAGAATATTCAACAAACTACTATCAGCAACATAAAATGCAAACACATTCAAATACCAACTTAAGCACAAAGGGACATACATTCATGGCACACAATCTATTCCTTAAGCATACACAATATCTTTAAAACACGATACAACAACAAACTACATCAGTTGACTTTCAAAAATCAAACTTTACCCAAAAATCAACAGATCAGGCAATATTATGAAATAAGATCTCAAATAGACATACAAACAATATCATCATACCCTAATAAGCATATCCCAGCAATATAAGCACACATATGAACACCAATGAAGATTTTGATCAAAAAACGCATGCTAAATCAAACATGGACCACACATATGTTTGATTTAGTCCAAAACATACATAGATTGATGATAATTAACCCTAACCGCACCTATCCCTCCAATCAATTACACATTCCCAACATCATTTAAAATTTTCGAAACCCTAGGTCTGTATTCTAGAGATTCTGCACATTTGAATGAATTTTGGGTTGATTCCTTTCACCTAAAGCAACATCTAAATGTATTGAACAAAGTTTAAGAGCTACCTTGGCAAATGATCCAAAGGAAATCGAGAATCAAGAAATTCATTCTAGGTGGCGGTTTGCGTGTGAGTGTGCGTGTGTTTTTATATTTGACCAAGAAATAAATGTTTGACCAAAATGTTAAACCGACACCTATTTATACTAGGGGTTTAGAGATTGGCAGTTTTGGTCCCTTAGGTTTCTAGCACTCTTAATTTTTGGTTAAACGGTTTTCTAGGGTGAAATAGGTTTGGAGTTTAGCGGATTTGGTCCTTGTAGTTTGAAGGCTCTAGGAAACAGTTAGCATATTGCACATAAATCCCTAGACACTTTAACTAATGACAATTTTAGCCTTTTAAGTTAAAAATAATTAACCCCCCTCAAATTATAACCCTATATTACTACAAAACCTTTTCCATTAATTGTATGTTGTGATCTTAGAGACCCGTTTGATGCAATAAACTTGAAATCACTCCCCCCCTCAAACAATGACCCGTTTTCTATAGAAAGAGCTGTAGTCGTTGTTTGACTTTAAAAGTTTATTTTGAAAAACCTAAATTGATGAATTTCCAACAACACTTTACCACCGTGATTAAGACAAATAATTTTTGAAGAATCAATTAAGAAGAAAATTATTTGGTTATAAAAGGAAGACTTCTCTTCCGAAAGAGGAAAAACGCACTGAAACGTACATTAATCCTTGGATGCACGTATATTAAGTAATCCGTGCCCGGGAAAAATTAATTACCCGTTGTTAGGAACGACTGTCTTTTTGGCGACATGCATTCCTCAAATTGAAAAGCGGGTTCTAGTAAAAAATAACTGCAAACCATTAAGACATGTTTTAAAACAGTTTGAACTTCCATTCGAACTTCATTTAAAGACCCGTGTCATTATTGAATGACATTTCTAGGTCCGTAAATGTTCTCGATTTACAGAAGACATGTCTGGAAAAATATTTTTGGTATTTTCTATTTTTCTATTTTTTATGCTTTTTGTAGGTTTTATATTTTTATATTTTGTTTTTGTGTTTAATTATATACACATATACATAGAATATAGGAAGACCATCCTTTACTTATCTTCTCCTTCCTGAAGACATTTAAGGGTTTCCGGAGTCATACTCTTCATACCAAGACGCGAGAGTAGAAATTCGAACCGCTCTCTTGGTAATGCCTTGGTGAATATGTCCGCAAGCTGATAATCCATCATCATAAAGTACAGTTCAACACGCCAACTCAACCTGATCTCGAAATGAAATGGGTCGTATGTCAATGGTGCTAGGACCGGGAAGTGCTAAGACCTTATTACAGCAGAGACAATGGCATACTGCGATTATCACAATACAGGGGAATCTTATGAAGGCAAAATCGTAGTCTATAAGCTATGACCTCATCCAAAGTATCTGAGCACATCAGCCAGACATGGCAATATATTCTGCCTCGGTAGTTGAGATCGCAGTGCTCTTCTGTTTCTTTGATGTCCAACTGACTAATTTATCTCCAAGGAACTGAGCACTTCCTGACGTACTTCTTTGTATGTCTTGACAACCTGCATGGTCCGCATCTGCATAGGCTGTTAGTTCCATAGCGGTATCCTTTGGATACTAGAGACCCTAGTTGATGGTGCCTCAAAGGTACAGAAAGACCTGTTTTGTTGCCTCAAGGTTCTTTTGGTAGGCTTAGCTTGATAACCTAGAACACATCATACGGAAAAAAACAAGGTCGGTTGACTTGGCGTGAGGTACATTTAGGGGAGCCGACCATACCCTGATTATTAAGTTTGGTCAACAGAAATCCTAAGGGTCCTCATCCAGTTTAATCGAATCCACCATTTGTGTATCTACAAGGTTCCCCCCCCCCCCCCCCCCCCCCCCCCAATGTATCCATTCATATTTTATTAAAATCTGAGCTATTTAAGATTGATTAAATGAAGATGCCTCCGGACTTTAGAGAAACTTTGTAATTCTAAGAAAAACATATTTGTCCCATCTTGACATCTAAACTTGAAGTTCATCTCTGAAATATGTGTCACAACAGTCATTAGGATCTTGAGGCAAAATATAATGACATCTATGTAAATTTAAACGAGAAGAATATGTTTGCCTGTTTTCCTGGTGAATAAGGCAGGATCAACGACACCTTTAGAAAACTTGTTTTCCAGAAGGAACCTTGATAAGGTGTTATACCACGCCCTTGGAGCCTGCTTTAAGCCATAAAGATCCTTCTTTATATGGTAGACGTGAGTAGGAAGATCTGGATCAACGAAACCCTCTGGTTGACTAACGTAGACCTCTTCATTCAGCTCGCCGTTCAGAAATGCAGTCTTGATGTCCATTTGGTAGATGGTCATGTTTTTGCTGGCAGCATTGGCGATGAAGATTCTTATAGCCTCAATGCATGCAACCGGTGCAAAGAATTCCTCAAAATTAATTTCCTCCTCTTGTCGATATCCCTTAGCCACCAACCTATTTTTCAATACATCCCCGTACTCATCAAGCTTAACTTTGTAGATCCACTTGAGAGCAATAATCATGACATAGTCTGGTCATGGTACTAATTCTCATACTTGTAGTCGATCAAATTCGTAAATCTCGTCTTGCATGGCTTGAAACCATCAATCTTCTATCACGGCAGAATTGAAGTTCTTGGGCTCAACTTTTAACAGTACAGAATTGTATAAGCACCATAAGGCATCGGTTGCAAGCTGTTTTCTGGTAGATACTAATCGAGAGGGATTGCTAATGACATTATCAAGTGGGTGATCCTTGCTCTATTTCCCGAGATGATGATGTGGTTGAGTGACATGAGTAGATTCTGCTAAACTAACATCCCCTGATGATGATGCTTCAAAACTATGTTCCGGAGCAAACACGTTGATGAAGGGATCATTGTTAACAAGAGCAAAAGGGTTGTCTTCAATGATAGTAGATCCAGCTGCAACACCTTGATGTAAACATGGAGATTATAACTCGAAAGATGACGGTGAATGACTTGGAGAAGGTGCATCTTAATCTATGGAAGTAGAAGTAGGTGTACCGACTAAATTGATTGGAACTGGAGCTGCTGGAGCAAGAGAAACCGGTCTTTTAACACGAGGAGGTTCTAGGTATTCATCGAACATCGGTTGGATTAAAATCTCCAACTCTTTATTTGTAGGGGTTACATAAGGTGTTGTAGGGACCGGATTGGGTACGAGACCTAAACTAATTTGCCCAGGTGTCAGAAATATAGGTGTGGGTCCTGTACTTAGTTGCACATGAGCCGTAGGCTCAGACAGTTCATCGAATTGAACGTGAATGGTTTCTCATGTTACGTACGGTTCTTTTATTGTAAGATTCAATAAACCTTCTTGCTTGGTGCATACCAAACGAAAATTCCAGTATCAGCTGTTGTTGTAATTTTTTCAAGATCCTCTGTAGTCATTTATAGGTAACAAAGAGACACCGAAAGACTCGAAAAATGTAAGATCGGCTTCTTATCAGGCACCAGCTCATAATGGTTTTTGTTATGACTAAGTGTTGAATGAGGGATCGGTTTTGGGTGTAACACGCAGTAGCAGCAGCTTCTACCCATAGAAACATCGGGCCTTGGAAAATATCAGCATTGTCCTAGCGGCCTCAACAAGAGTACAGTTCCGTCTTTTAACAACGTCGTTTTGCTGTGGAGTCCTCAAAACTGATTTTTGGTGAAAAATGCTGACACTTTCATAATATTGAGTCAGAACTTGATTGACAAATTCTGTGCCATTATCGGTACATATGTATCTGACAGTTTTGTTGATACCGACTTGTATTTGTTTCAAAAATTTGATGACGAACTCTAGGGTTTCATCTTTCGATCTTAAAAACTTAACCCAGGTAAACCTAGAATAATCATCAACGATGACTAAGATGTATTTCTTCCCATTAATTGATTGCACTCGCATCGGTCCACATAAATCCATAAGAAGGGTATTAAGAACTTCTAAGTTGGTGTTTCTAGTTTTGGGTGTGTGGGTATGTTTTTTGCTCTTTTCTAGTTGACACGCAGAGCAAATATGATCTTTCTCAAACTTTAATCTAGGTAAGCCTCTTACTAAATCCTTTCTTGCAAGGTCATTAATGGTACCGAAGTTTAAGTGGTTTAAACGACAATGCCATAACCATGATTTGTTCTTAGAGACTTTGGACAACAAGCAAATTGGGGAGGACTTCATCACGTCTTTAACCAAGATAGTGTACAAATTAGAACCACGAGAACCTTTAATTTATTCAAAACTATCCGTATCTCAAACATAACATGAATGCTTCCTGAATGCAACTTCCAGATCAGAATCACAAAATTATCTGACAGAAAACAGATTATGTCCCAGTCCTTCCACATAGTATACCCTAGAGATCACACTATCACCAATCACATAATCTCCATAACCCATGATAGCACCAAAGTGGTCATTCTCGAATCTAACTATCCTGATGAACTTTTTATGAAATTCTTGAGCCGTGAGCGATCCCTCGTCATATGTTTTGAGCAACCCGAGTACAAATACCAAAGGACGATCTGTACGACCTGCATTTGAAAACAGACGAAGATGGAGAGTTTGGAAAGTTAGATCCCCAATTTTAGTTGGGTTCCTATTGGTTAGCATGAGCAATGACCTGATTCTCAAGTGAAGTGGGAAGGCGAATGAGAACTGCCTGGTAATGTTGGTTTCTACGTTGGTATCTAGTTAGTGGTTTCTGAGCTGTGTGACTTAGTTTCTTAGTTATCACATATTTACTAGTACTAACAGTTTTAGTTTGCGTAGCAGGCACTACTTTGGGTTTAGTGAGCCTAGTTAAAGGGTACTGTTCTCCTAAAGTGAATATTCTTCCCGTAGGCCTCCATTGATAACCAATACTGGTAAGCACTTTTCCTGTTGCTTTCCACACTTTCTTAACTTGCTTAGGTTTCCAAACTTGTTTAACTTTGCGCATAACATTTTTAACAGAGGGGGATGCATTCACAGAGTGCAAATAATTAACCACACACACACACATCATGATTTGCGGAAATTAAGCATTTGTTACATGTTTAGCAAACAGAAAAAGAATTCGAATTAATTACAGTACACTTAGAGCTAATACTAGAATTAACACGATTCGTGGTTTTCAAACTAGACTTATTGGTCCTAGGGTGTTCTTCTACTTTCTTCTTGTTGACACTCTTAGCCGGCAAGATCTTATTTTTCTTGGTATTACTCTTAGGCTGTGATCCGCTAGCATCAGTGCAACTGTTTACTCTTGTAGAAGGAGGTACAAGGACATTAGTCTTCTGAATGTTCAGTTGCTCTACACGTTTATGTGTGTTACTATTTGATGTTTCACATTGATCCTTAAAAGTAACTTGCTTTTTCCTAGTTAAAGGGGTAGCAGCATGGTTTTTATCTCGTTGATTGAAGTCTTTTGGACAAGTGCCAATCATAAATTCTAATAGTTCCTGAGAGTGTTTAGTGTAAAGGCAAGCAGATGCAAATGATCTATCTAATGATCTTTCAACCTTAGCTTCCTCTACTATCTCACGAATGGTTTCTACACTTTTCTTAAGATGTTTGAGATAATCTAGATAAACTTCCCTATTGTTCCTATTGTTAGGAATAAATCTTCAACTTCTAGTTCAAGAACTTAGTACTGCTCAGCATATAACTACCAGTACTAACTGGTTAGTACTGCTAGAAGAAAGTTAGTACTGCCAGAAGAAAGTTAGTACTGCCAGTACTAACTTTATACTGCTAGAAGGAAGTCAGAGATGTCAAAAGATAAGGATTGCCAAAAGATAAGGATTACTTGGAGATGAAGATTAAAAGATAATTATAGAATAGATTGTATCCGAATATTCTATAAGTTTATGTTTATCTTTAGTATATGTTGTAAGCCGACTAAGTCGCCTTAGTCTATAAAAGAGGCTCTAGGGCAATAGTTGTATACAAGATTTCATATTTGTCCAATTCAATTTAGAAAAGTTCAAGGTTTTGTAAAAAACCCTAGTACTAGTGAAGTTTACTCGAATTATAGATCTAATAATATTGTGAGCGTTTTTTGGTTATAATTCATTGTATCATTACTACTGCATCACAGTTTACTATTTTATTCATAATACTTCTAGATATTAAGGTGTAGATTCCGCATACACTTTAGTATACATACAAAGATTCTACAACAAGTTATTTTGGATTTATCCAAGGTAATTTAACCTTAGACAAGCTAAGGAATCGATCAAGGTTTGGGATCAACAAGTGGTTTCAGAGCCACGTGGCTCTTGATCTAGGATTCTACAAGGGTTAGTGTCGAATACAAGAAGGTAAAATAGTGTTGAATTATCCATTTTTTTTGTTACTTGCAAAATTCGGTGAAAACTAGGGTTTTTACAAAAACCCTAATTTAGTATAAACAGGATATTTGATTATTGGTTTCAAAGGTTTCCTACTGTTCAATTTAAAACAGCAAGTTTGAAGAATGAAGGTTTGTATATGGATTAAGGTTATCAAGTAACCTGTTGGTGTCGAAACCCTAATCTTTAGGGTATTGCGTTTTGTATGTTACTGTTGGTGATAAACATGGTATTTGTCGAGACTGCTATTGTAGTCTCTTTTGCATAACGTTAATGATACAACAGATTGTATACATGACCAGGTTGCTTGTAACGAACTCAACAAATTCATTAAACTCTAATTGGTTTTTAGAGTTTCGGTGTTATTGTATATTTTTATTGAGGATTCGTTGTTGACACAGAGTCATGTTTTAGTGCAAGGTTTTTCTAGTTGCAGAGCAAGCAAGAAGAATAGAAGTACTTTGATGGTTCGTTGGTTATAGTCGTGATTGCTGGGTTTGGAAGTGGAGTATGTGAGAAACCCTTATCGTGACATCACATTTTAATGCTGCTACTGAAACAATGATGGTGCTTGGGCTCAAGGTTAACACTGTAGTGTTCGTGCAATATGATTTTATGATGCTATAGTGTTCGTGAACCTTAAGTTAATACTGCTTGGGCCTGAAAGTATACATTAGTGCTGCTGGACGTGGTTATTACTGTTTGGGCCATGGAATGTTAATGCTGTTCATGTGTATGGGCTCAAAGGGAAAATATGGTTAACAAACAAAAGTGTTCAAAGAAGAATGATAAAAGGTATACATACAGGAAGCATTAGTTTTATTGTTTGTTCAAATTTGTGTTGTTCATATATTGTAATATTGTTCGTACATGGAAGGTTAGTACTGCTTGTTTGATTTAGTGCTGCCTTATGCTACCCGTTTGTGTTAGTTGGGTGTTGTTACTGTTTGAGCTCCAAGATGTTTTCGTGCATAATGGTTTTGGTGTATTTGTACTGTTCAAAAAATACAAATTAATACTGCTGTTACTGAACAAAGAAGCAAAAGAAGGTACTGTTTCGTTGGGCCTCATAACATGTGGGCTTCAAGGAGATTACAATTGCTATCAGGTTTAAATGAATTTAATACTGCCAGTAGTAATTTTATTCAACTTAATACTGTTCGAGCAAGACTTAATACTGCTGTTGTGTTCGAAGTTTGTTAATACTGCTCGAAGGTATTTGTACCTGCTTGCTTCGTCCGAGAAATTTTTAATAAAAGCAGTTAATACTGTTAGTTGTACTCGATATCAAGTGACAAAGCATGTTTTTGGTTCTCGGCTAAGTTATGTTTTTGGATAATGTGACAACCATGATTTGAGCAGGTTAGTCAAACCGTTAGTGTTAACTTGTTAATCTGTTGCAATATATGGTGTATGTGATTATATGTATTTATATGCGTTTATGTGAATTATGTGGGAAATTGATAGTCAATCTATTGAGTGTGATCATCTTAATGAGATTGGAATGGTGGTGAGATTAGTTAAATTCATTTCGTTCACTTTTGGTGACAAGGAAATGATTTTGTGGTTTAAGCGTTTTAGTGATTTATCGTGTAAGTATTTTTACGTATACGTATTTATGTGTTAGTAAAATTAAGGATGAATAGGCTTTAGTGGTTAGAATAAGAAAGAAATGAAATTTCTATTTTTTTTTGGAAAGTTAGGTTTAAAGAAAATGAAAAGTTAGTCATTTTTAAAGTCTAGTAAATTACGTTTACGCAAAAAGGTATACTCAAATAAGCTTAGGTTTTTATAAAAACTTAAGGTAATGTAAATAATTAAGTAATTAATAAATAAATAAATAAATAAAAAAGAAAGGGGGAATCGGCCGGTTATAGGGATAAGGGAAAAAAGGAAACAATATTGATACCAACTAAGACTCTATTAGTATAAATACTAAACAATAATAACCCTAAATCAATTTTTCTCCCCTCCCTTTGAAGAGATCGATCGAATACTCCAAACCAAAAAGAAGGGAAAAAATTATTTTTCAACTAGGTGGTTTTGTGTTCAAGATTTGAAGATTTAAGGTATATACTATAATCCTTTGAAGTTAATTATCATTAAAAATATGTAATAATTATTATAACGGAATTAGGGTTTTATAAATCTGTAAATTAATGATGTTTAATCATATTGCAATAATTAGGGTTTAATTAGGATCATATGGGTGTATTCGTTAGGGTTTAGATCGCGTTAGAACTTGATTTAGATTAGAGCAGAATTTAGGGCTGTGTTGTTCAGATGTTATCTCAATGATAGTAATAGCTTTTGTCAAGTTTCCGGTGTCTATGATGTAGCTCAGAGAGTTTTGTTTCCATAACATCTGGCCTCGAAAGTTTTTAAGATAGGGAAGTCATTCAAATGTTGGTTACGAGAAAAGTTGTCAAAGTAGTAAATTCAGGTCAGATTTAGATTAGATTATGAGGTGTAAAACCTCCACTTGAAATTTGAATTAGGATTAGCCAACCTACAAAAGTTTAGTTCTATGTGTCTATTAAAAATCCCCCAAAGTAGAGCTTCTTATTTGGAGTCTAAGTATGGTGTTTAGGTCCAAACTTTTTATTGTGCGATCAGATCCGAAACTGAGTAGTTAAAAGTTTGATTTTATTTGTGGCACTTAAGAGTGGAAATAAATTAGTGGAAAAATCAAGAAGTTAGTAGACTCATGGTATTGAACCTGTGATTTTTGATAAAATTTATAAAGCTTAGTAGGTATGGTTTAGAAAATGGTAAAGTGATGTTAAAATTCTGCGTTTTCGGGTAAATTGTAAGACTTTGGAAAAGTGTGTAAACATGTTGGTTAAGGTTGGGCATGGTGTCGTGGTGACCCATGAGGGTAATTAAACACCTTAGACATCCATCATATGATTGTTACATGGGCATAAGCAATTGGCTTGGTCGCATGTAACACGTGTTTGTTTTGATTGTTTAGATTTGTGCTAGTGTTTGTGGAAGCTGCAAAGCATCAGGTGAGTTTCATAGCCCCTTTTTGCTTATGTTTTCTTAGGGTGAAAATGATGCTATGAGTATTAAATGTTTTAGTTACTGTGATAATGTGTTTTAAATGAGGCATGGGCTATACGAGACTATTGTATGTTATGTGCTACTTGCTAATGTGATATGGATTGTTGTGCTTGAGCGTGACCGTCTCAAGGCATTGGTGGATTGTTAGTAGTGAGCGTGACCGTCTCATTGCTGTGGATTGTTAGTAGTGAGCGTGACCGTCTCATTGCTGTGGATTGTTGATAGTGAGCGTG
Source organism: Tanacetum coccineum (assembly GCA_026074375.1). Lineage (NCBI taxonomy): Eukaryota > Viridiplantae > Streptophyta > Magnoliopsida > Asterales > Asteraceae > Tanacetum > Tanacetum coccineum. The sequence goes on along the minus strand of BQNB010090256.1, from coordinate 2,725 downwards.
ATCGTCTCATTTTTGTGGATCGTGGGACACGTTCTGTTCCCTTGTTTGTGATGTTGAGCGTGACCGTCTCAACATGGTTTGATGTGATTGCATGTTAGCTTGTATGATAGTTCGTTGTATGTCCTGCTATGCTATGTTTTATTTATCACAGTAATTACAAAGCGAGTTATTGGCGTGTCTTAAACCTATGACTCTCACCAACATTATGTTGACGTTTAAGCATCATTTTCAGGTGAGCATCATGGAAATAAAATAGAGAGAAGTGGCTAGAGAGAGACCTTAGGTTGCATTGCGGAGTTTCTCCCTTAGTTTATGTTTTGCATTGTTTGGATGATTAAATGTTTGGTTATTGATTTGCTTAGGTGTTGAATGTCTCTATATTGGCGAGAACCTCTTTTTCTTCAATATAAGACGCCTTTGAATTTATCAATTTGTTTTGGGTATTTTCATGACACTTTGTGTCTATGTTTTGTTTATTTCATGCATATTTGTTTCTCTATATGGACACCATTGTGTTGTGATGATATCCATTCTCGTTACGCCTCACGTTTCCACCTTGGCGGGGTGTGACAGATAACATACCGGAACTTTTTGGTTATGATTTTTAATGTTCTTAAATGTTTAAAGGCTCGTATTTTGGATTATTTGTTCAAATTGGTTACAAAGATGGTTATTTATCACCTATTTTAAGATGAAATGGAGTTTCACAGGTTTGTGTTTTATGATATCTCAAATGGCTTACAACATTTGAAGATAACTTGTTCATGATTAGAAACGATGTGACAAAGACTTGACGAATCTAGCAAAGGTGTGCGATTTCTCTTATGGTGCTCAATGCGTACAATTGCTATCACTTTGGTTATGTGTCTCATAGAAGATGAGGATTTTGTCAAGAGGTTGCGATCTACTTATACTTTGGTCTTGGTATGAGTTTGACGTCATGTGGATAGTACAAGATATAAGGCACAAGTTTGGGTTGTTCTACTTCAGCATCAAGTTTGTTATATTTAGTTTTCTTCATCAGTAATCATTACATAGAGCCTACATTCAAGAAATGGTTAACATATGGGTTTCAAGGGAAGCTTATTGTTAAAATGTTTAACCATTTACATGTACCACACGAGGTGAAGGTTTTTACTATTGTAAGTCATTGTTACTACTGCTAGTTTAAGTTTCAACTGCTCAAGTTCATTTATCTTAAGGCGCGTCATGGAGGGTAATTTGAGTTGTTAAAAGGCTGGATTAGAAGTGTGATAGTGGTTTGTGGTTGTAGAAATCAAAGTTGCATACTTTAGTCCCCTATTTGATTATGACAAAAAGGGGAAGAAGATTTACAAAGAAGATGTGCAACTTACAGATCCTTAGTGGAATTGCATGGATTAAGGGGAAGTATGTTTCATTCATATATTAACTTCAGGGGAAGTTTGTGCTTATTTGGTTTTGTCATTATCAACTAGGGGAAGATTGTTAAGAATTATATTTGAGTTGATAAGACAAAACATATGAAAGATGAAGGACTTAAAAGACAAAGGAGGAATTCTTCAAAAGATGGAAGATTACAGAAGATTTCCTAGAATATAATTATAAAAGTTAGGAAGATTTGTTTATTTACTAATACTTATCCTTTGTAAACCTAATATCTCTATTATATAAAGAGATATACGTCGTGTTATTTTCTGTGTGTCAAAGATGTAAACACCAGAAAAGTGTGTGTGTGTTCTAGGCTTCAAGTTCTCTAAGGAGACGCCTAGGTTTGGTTGGTTTAGCCTCAAGGATCTTTGATTCCTTGTCATAGTTTAGATAACACGTTCTACCATTGATCAAGGTAGAATTGAGGCTTATAGTAGTCATGTATCATAGAAGATAATGATGAAACCTTGTTAGAGTAACATTGATTTGTTCTTATTCTGCTATATTTTATTATCATTGTTATTTATCCTAGATAAGGTCTAAACAACCTTGAGCTATAAACGATCCAAGAACTATCACGTGTTTAGTTCTATTAGGTGGTATCAGAGCGTCGTGGCTCTCAATCTAGGATCAACAAGGAGTTTTATGTTGAATTTATGAAAGAACAAGGTTCGAAAATTTTCTGTTTTTGTTTTTATGCTAATTTGTGACGGATTCGTGACAGCTTTGTGACACTAAAAAGCGTCGTCTAGATACTTAAAAAAAAGAATCCTTAACAGTGATTATAATGGCTGAAGATCGTGGCACATGTAGCTTGTATTCATTCGTGGTGTTTGATTTATTGCAATTTACACAAAGGCGTCAGCAGCAGGTATACACGTAACCCTAAGTATGTTGATTAAGGTTACTGGTGGTATGAAGATTGTCGACTAGGTTTTACCTCAATGAAACCCTACTGATGATTTGTTATACGTCGACTAATGGTGATGCCTAAGGGTTTGCTGGCATATCACTTCTCAACGATTATTTCATGATGTTGTGTGAAGTTACTGGCAACAAGGAGGATACGAGTTTGTATTGCCATGGTTTGTGATTAAAATCGCTCAATGTGCAAGGTAACTTAATACTGCTCTTTAATTCTTAGTACTGCCAAAGTAATCATTACTACTGCTCGAATCGTATTTATGCTGCTAGCAATGAAGAATATTAGTACTGCATGGGTATATTGGTTAGTACTAGGGGTGTCAAATGGGTCAACCCGACCCGACCCGAACCCGATAAGGCCTTATAGGGTCGGGTTGATTCGGGTCAAACT
>BQNB010090255.1:0-27192 GCA_026074375.1 Tanacetum coccineum | reverse complement strand
ATCAATACACATAGTTTTAAACAGGCGATCTATACACTTTACATAGGCAATCTATACTTGATTTTTTCTAAGTGAATTAATCTAGTAATCTTGGTAATTCAACCTTATAACCTTATCTAAGTGTAATTTAACCCATATCTTGTCATATAGTAATTAAGTTAGGTATATTTTTCCTTAGAAATCTTAAGTGTTTGCCTTGATTTCATTAGTTTGCCTATAGTCTATGTGATATATGTCAGTGTGTGTATCCTAGTTGCATGTGTATTAGTTCTTTGCATTGTGTGCCTTTGTATCAATTTGTTTCCCTGTAATTGCTTGCCTATCTCCTATAGTTTACCCTGTGCTGCATCATTAATCTTGAATCATGATCTAGATTGTCCATCAGTGCTATATATATTTGCTTGTGTATGAACTATATGTGACAAGTCTTAGCAAAATCATGACTTCCATCACTACTCAACAAACCAAGCTTGATCTTAAACTTGTTCCCAAAGAGAATCGACTTGACATTGGAAAATGCAATGGAAGAATCCCTCGTGGATTAAAACCAAAAGAAGAAACATTTCAAGTTGTTCTGGATGCACTTGCACTTACTCTATGCTATCCTGCATTTCTTATCACTGCTGATGTCCCTGAAGTGTATATGCATCAATTCTGGAACTGCATATACAAGCATGACGACTACTACAGATTCAAGATTGATAAGAAGAAACGATTCAAGCTTACCTTGGAAGTCTTCAGAGATATCTTTCAGATTTGTCCAAGAGTACCTGGCCGTGACTTTGATGCTCTTCCCTCTGAAGAAGACACTTTATCTTTCTTAAGAGATCTCGGTCATACTAGTGTTATCAATTCACTCAATGATGTTGTTATCGATCAGATAAATCAACCTTGGAGAACTTTTGCTGCTATTATCAACATAAGCTTTTCTGGAAAGACTAGTGGTCTTGATAAACTTCGTCTTTCCCGAGCACAAATCCTTTAAGGCATGTATCATCAGAAGTATGTAGACTATGTGGAACTACTCTGGGAAGACTTTACTTATCAGATTGACAACAAAGTCTACAAAAAGCAAGAAAATATGTACTACCCTCGATTCACAAAAGTTATCATTCACCACTTTCTTATTCAAGACAAGACACTTTCCTAGAGAAACAGAATTAGGATGCACACCTCCAAAGATGACTACTTGATTAGCACCTTAAGATTTGTTTCAAGAAAAAAAGCATCCCAGATATATGGAGCAATTCTACCTGAATGTTTGACAAGTCCAGAGATGAAGGAAAGTAAAGCTTACAAGACTTATCTTGGCTATGCTACAGGTGAGGTGCTTCCCAAGGTTGCTAGAAAATTCAAGAAAGCCTATCCATCCAAAAAGGAAAGTGAGCTAGTCCTGGAGATGAAAAACCTGTCAAAAAGGGAAAAAGATTGAAGACACCTGCCAAAAAGTCTGCTTCTAAGCCAGCAACAAGTATCGTCATCAGAGAGCCTCATGTGGAAACAAAGTCAAAAAGAAAGGAAAAAGAAAAGGCGGATGTAACTCATGGAAAAGGAATAAAGCTGCTGCCGGAAGTAGCTTTGTCTAAAAAAGCTCAAATGAAGGAAGTAAGAAAGAAAAGCTTAAGGGACTTTCACAAGACTCGTCCTAGTGGTTCTGGTACGGTTGCTGAGAAACCACCAAGTATTGAAAAGATCACACCTATTGTCATAAGTAAAGGAACTGGTGATAAACCAGGGGTTCTCGATGTGACCAATGATGACTCTTCTGAGAGTGAATCTGAGTCTTGGGGTAATGATGAAGACGACAGCAACAACGAACAAGAATCAAGTGATGAAAGCAGTAAGCAAGAGAATGAAAGTGAAGAGCAAGAATCAGATTCGGAGCAAGATGAAGAATTTGACGATGATGAGCAAGAAGAAGAGGAGTTTGATCAAGAAAATGAATCTGAAGATGATGAGATGAAAAGTACCGAAGAACAAGGAATGGATGATACTACCAACATTAGATGGATGTGCAAATGCAAGATAGAATAACCCACAGAGAACCTAACAGGAATTGTTCAAGGTGAGGGTAATGATACTGAAATGACTGAAGCTCAACAAGGGAATGAAAATTTAGAGACTACTCAAGAACAAGTTGTTGAAGATGCCCATGTAACAATTTTTACTGTTCTGAAGAAGACAGAGGTCCCTGTTACTAGTTCTTCTCGCTCATCCGACTTGGCATCTAAATTCCTAATTTTTTTAGATATTCCTCAAACTGATGCAAAAATAGTGTCTCCACTAGATGTTTATGTCCACCATGAAGTTCCTAGAACTCAAGCACCCACTCTCCTTACAATACCAGTTTCAGTTATCCCTGAATCATCACCGGTATTCACAAACATTCCTCAATCATCATACACCTTTACTCCTACACTAATACAGGCTACACCCACTTCACCACCGACAATTGAAACTACAAATCCTCTATCTAATCTTCCTGATTTCTCATTAGTCTTTTGATTCAACGATAGAATTACAGCATTGGAAAAAGAAGTTGCTGATCTTAAAAGACCCTCTACAACTCAGTTGACATCTTTAGTTGACAGTTCATCTAGACCATAAGGTTGGGAGAAACCCGATCAGAAATCATGAACATCCTTTCAAAGTCTCTCACGGCCAGATTCAATAGAACAAGTTAAAGAATCCAAGAAGAAGAGGAGTTTGATCAAGAAAATGAATCTGAAGATGATGAGATGAAAAGTGATGAAGAACAAGGAATGAGTGATACTACCGACCAATTTGATGATGATACAGATACAAGATTAAAAGAACCCACTGAGATTGCTACAGGAATTGTTCAAGGTGAGGGTAATGATGCTGAAATGACTGAAGCTCAACAAGGGAATGTCCACCATGAAGTCCCTAGAACTCAAGCACCCACTCTCCTTACAATACCAGTTTCAGTTATCCCTGAATCATCACCGGTATTCACAAACATTCCTCAATCATCACACACCTTCACTCCTACACCAATACAGGCTACACCCACTCCTCCGCCGACAATTGAAACTACAAATCCTCTATCTAATCTTCCTGATTTCTCATCAGTCTTTCGATTCAACGATAGAATCACAGCATTGGAAAAAGAAGTTGTTGATCTTAAGAAAGACCCTCTACACACTCAAGTGACATCTTTAGTTGACAGTCATCTAGACACAAGGTTGGGAGAAACTAGAGAAGAATTCATGAACTTCCTTTCAGAGTCTCTCACGGCAAGAATCAAAGAGCAAGTAAAAGATCAGCTGCCTCAGATTCTGCCCCAGGAAGTGTCTAACTTCGCTCCACCTGTGATTGAAAAGTTGATTAAAGAATCACGTGATGAAGTTACTCTAGCGAAGGTGTCTTCTCAACCACAATCTACTTATGAGGCTGCTTCTACACTTACTGAATTTGAGTTAAAGAAGATTCTTCTCGACAAAATAGAGAAAAGTGAATCATATCTGACGGCTCCCGAAACACTGAGATTGCTATGATGGTTTGAAAAAATCTTACGCTCTCGATAAAAATTTCTTATATTCTTATGATGTATATTCATTGAAGCGTGGCTGAGAAGCCAAAGACAAAGATGAAGACCCTTCCGCTGGATCAGACCGAGGGTTAAAGAAGAGAAAGACAAGCAAAGATACTGAACCAACCACTGGTCCGAAAAAGAAAGATTCTACGTTCGGCTCCTCCAAAGGCACCAAGTCTCAATCGAAATCTACTGGAAAGTCTGTTCAATCAGAGGAACCAAGTGTTCGAGGTTGCGGATTCAGACATGCCACAAGATCAGACAGGGAATCTGGGTGATAATGAAGATGAACCAAGGGATAAGACTGCTTCTAGACGTGACTGGTTCAAGAAACCTACACCACCTCAAGAACCCTCTGACCCAGACTGGAATGTTGGCAAGACGACTAAGGAAGGTCCAACTCAAACGTGGTTGATGAATCTAGTAGCTTCCAATCCTACTGATAAATCGTTGAAGTACTTTGATGAATTGATGAGCACTCCAATAGACTTCTCTTCATTTGTCTTGAATGGCCTGAAAATTAAGAATTTAACTCAAGAAATCCTGCTAGGACCAGCATTCAGACTACTCAAAGGCACACGATCCAATTATGCTGAATTAGAATATGATTTTAAAGAATGTTACAAGGCTCTCTCAGAAAAGCTTGATTGGGAAAATCCTGATCATGCGTGGAAAAGCTTGACTATCCATTTGATCTTTCCAAACCCCTTCCTTTGATCACGCGTGGAAAACGTCAAAGAGTACCATTCGAATTATTCATCAACAATGATCTCAAGTTTCTTCAAGGAGGAATCTCGACTATGACATACACGACGTCTACTACAAAGACAAAGGCCGCGAAATATGATCTACCAGGCATTGAAGTTATAGGGTATTTCACATTGGAGAGAACAACATAAGTCCTTCAATGCTTATGCACGAGGCATGCAATTAAGAGGAGATGTGTATTCGACAAAGCGTATTCTGGCAGTCACTCATGTCTCGGTAATGAGGAAACATGGATACGGGTACTTGAAAGAGATTGTAGTGAGAAGAGCTGATAACGTACTATACAGATTCAAGGAAGGCGACTTTTCCCGACTTTGGATAAATGATATCGAGGATATGTTAATTCTCGTGGTTCAGAATCGGCTTACAAATCTTTTCGGAGATGACGTTGCTGACTTCGCAATAGCACTAAGAATGTTCACTAAAAGTCTGGTTATTCAAAACCGAGTCGAAGATCTTCAATTCGGAGTTGAAAGTTATCAAAAACAGATCAACATCACCAAGCCTGACACTACAAGACCAGATATCAGAAAAAGGCACCCATACACTCCATACAAAGACCCTCAAGGATTCATTTATGTTGACGACATCGGGAGGAACAGGTTGATGCGCACCGACGAACTGTACAAGTTCAGTGACGACACGTTAACCAGGCTTCTTTCTTCGCTCGAAGACATTACCAAGAATATCGACCTGACGTACTTGCCAAAGAGAAGGTGGAGTAACTTGGAAAAGAAAAGAGCTCATTTCATGATCAAAGACATCAACAAGCTGCTAAAGAAAAGAAGGATGATGAGGAGTTTGGAGAAATTAGTTGGTGGTAGACTCTACGGAACTGACCTCAGACTGCTGCAAAGAACAATATGACTGAAATTTGTCATATTGTTCTCTTATCTCAAAGGTCATTTCGTATATTATAAACTTATGAATTTGTATATATGTAGTATAGACTTATGATGAAAATAAGGTGTGCTTGAGTATAAAATTTTCAAGAATTTCTTAGTAAATTAAAAAAAATTCAAATTTTTATACTCAGCACAGTCTTATATACCCTCAAAACTTGAGGGGGAGCATTAAAATGTTCCTAATAGTGATTATATAACATTTTGTCCCTGAACGTTTAATCAATTGATATCCAAAATATCAAGGGATCAACATTTTGGATAAGGGGATAAAATGTGATTAAACTGAATCTATATTATATTGACATGTGATCATAGTAAAATGGACTCAATGCACTCCAACCCTCAGCATGTACTACGATTACGGTGCACATGTTAAGGGGGAGCCTTTTTAGTGATAATAAAAAACTCTCAAAGTGTAAATCTTTTGATATTTATATCAAACACTTTGATTGAAATTTTCAATGATTTTGGTTTTGATTATGATGGAATACCCTAAAGACCGACCATGTACTTAAAATTTATGGAGATATAAGGTGGTTAGGCATAGGTATTCAAATCCCATGATCCAACCAGAACTGAGGGGATCTACCCAGGGATATCCACTAGTTAGTGTAGAAGTCCTTATGTATGATACAAAAGGATAAAAAGTGAGAATCGGGAATAATGCGGACTGAGATGGAGCTAACACTGGAACAAACCCAACAAGGTGTTAGTTATGAAGTCTCGGTAAGCATTAAAGGGGTTGAAGAATGAAAAAGAAATGTAAGGATAAATGGTGAAAAGAAAGAAGCCCTCCATACACTTAGGCAGAAACCGGGTCAATACATAATTTGTCGAAAACACTAAGGTGTTGTCTGACATTGAAGATAGTCATGGACCCAGTGACGCTTTGCACAACCCTCCCTAGCCACTCAAGGTCTCTCAACAGACTCTTATTTCATTTCTCACGGAGATTACACGCATTTCTGTCGACCTTCTCACTCTGAGTTAGTTGATACTGAAAAGGTGGCAGTCTGCTCCAGCCTCCGATCACTAAAAACAAAGTGCACTATTGAGTCTAGAGCCAAAAGAGATCATTAATAAATCTCATTAGGACACTTGTTAAATCGTGCTTGCTATTTCACACATTGTGAATGACGAGTTATCATATTAAGAGTCCTACACTTTATCCTTGTGATTTTGCCAGAACATCTGAGTGATATAATTCACAGTGAAGATGTAAATCCTGCTTGAGCCAACATCAAACAAGCTCATGGTAGGTGACTTGTGCGATTCTATATGAATCAAACTTGTGACAACTGGAAAGAAACGATGGTGCGATTCTATAAGAATCAAACTTGTTCCAGGTTATGAATTGACGATTGCTGATAAATTTTTGAAATGATTAACACTCTCGATGTGTCACAAAAACACTTTAGCAAGTGACACGTCGATTGATTTTCAAATCAATTTTTTATTTCAATCGGTGAGATAGTAACTCGTTGGTTCACTCATATCGTGCTGTCTGCTTTGAGACGTTCCGATAATGAGAACATGTTGAGTACGATGAATCTAATACATATATGTTAGAAAGAGTCAATACTACAGCTGGAAATCCTGTCAAGAAGATTCTTCTTAAATTGAATCTATCTGATCACAGGTCGATCCTCACGGATTCGAAGGTTACTCCAACCAAACACGAGCGAATGACAAAGCCATATTCGTCCCCCTGCTTTATTGCTAACTGTTTTATTTCAGGATATTTAAAGATGGAGGTGAAGGTACCTAATTCCAGCTGACTCACAAGATTCATAGCCACATGCTCATACCCAACCGACAAATATAAAGACATCATGAAAGCTCAAGTACATGTTTCAAGACTTCCGCTACTCTGATATCATACGTCCTTCTTGAAGCGACAAGGTGTTAAAGCTAAAGAAATTCAAGAAAGATAAATTATTAAAGCTTTTCTAGATTATCAAATCAAGAAAGGTATGAGCATGTAGGTCCAGAAGACACAAGTTCATGAGATGGCAAAGTTTACATGATGGTGAAACAAGATTATGCTTGGTTGATGATCTCAAGGTGTTCAAGATCACATTCTCACATTCAAGTCAAGATAAAGGAACAAGCTCACATCAAAAGTCAATGATCACTACATCAAATCACAAGTTAATGATTGAAGTTAAAGACTATGAGCTCAAGACCAAAGTGAAAGCATAGTATGCTAAATTTAAATTTTTTGTAAATTGGAGTGACCTCCCTTAGGTGGATATTGTTAGAAATACAGAAAAGTATCGGTCACTTCCAATATAAGTAGTCATAGCTTGTAGTAATTAGTAATGTTATGTTAGTAAGCTAACCGGGTCAAAGATACATAGTAAGCCCATAACACAAGTCCATGGCCGGTTATGCTAGGCATATATAAACCCTCTCCACACATGGAGAGGGTGTTGGTTGTTCATTTGTCACATTTTCACTAAGCTAATATTATCCTTTTTTCCTTTCTCTCTCTAAGTGTTCATCCAACCATCTCTTTCTCTTTCAAAAACTCTAAGTGAATCATTCCATACTTGTGTTAAGATATTCTACACCATAGGTTCATCAGACGGTAATTCTACCTCCTTAAGTGGATTAGCATCATTATGATTCCCATCAGATTCCGTAAATGAATCGGTATTCGCATCCGTGTTCATTTTCTTTCTATGATTGTTGTTCCACCCCCCCAAATCTAAAAAACCCCGATTCATGTTAACACCATGCAATTACAAAACAAACACCTAAAATCCTTAACCTAATGACCAATATAGGATCAACCTACAAATAAAACCCTAAGATCTGTGTGATCACTATAGAAAAATCAGCAACGATCAATATGTAATCAGTAAGTATGGATCGTAGTAGCATAAAGAAAACAAGGACGGTTATGGAAGCAGAAACCCTATTACAATCAACAAATCCTAGGCGAGATTCAATCCAAGCAGCAGGTTGCGATTATGAAGAATCAAAAGAGGTTTAATCCAAAAAGTAAACGATGGTGGAGAGTGTAGGTCCTTTTCAACAGGATCTCAATGAGCCTTAAACGACTTATAGTCCTTTGAATAAATCCAAAGATACTATGAGAGACAATAACCGTGAATACAAATATTGACGCAGAATATCAATATCTATACCAAGATGAACACAAGAACAAATACTAAAACTTGCTATTACTATTACTATATGATTGTGAATTCTCAATCAACTCATTTTGTTTACAATACTATACTACGTTCCTTTTATAAGCTTAAGGAACCCTAAACGCGTTAAGAGATAATGCTTATCTCTTCCTAGATTAACGCTAAGAGATAACTATTACTATAATTACAACCAGACTTAACAATCTGACCAACAGTATAAACTTTAATACTGTCACACTTAACTTAATGCAAGGGCAGACTATACTTCTCTACAGACTTAACTTCTAAAACGAACTGTACTAACTATTACAGTTATCAGTAACTAACATATACTAACAGACTTAACTATTAACAACATTCAGTATTAAGTCTGTCTTACAATCTTTTCCAAACCACCTCCCGTACATATACTTGATCTTCATATCATGACAGCCGAAAGTCAAGTTTCCTTTAAAGAGTCTTGATCTTTAAACACTGACATAGAGCTTCACCTTAGGCTATAGAGGATTGAGTATTAAACTTGCTAGTCTTCTCAGCACTAATAAGTCTTTATGTCTTCAAAAGTTGACAGCAACTAGTCTGTTAACTAGTATATCAACACCTTGACATTTTTGTACATCAAATCATAAAGGTTTCATTCTATTCCTCATTCACTTCAGGTGTGTTAACTCCCTGGAGAGGTGAATCATTGAAAAATGTAAATGGATTAGATGTCTCTATATACCAGTTAGCCATTTAACACTGAGAGTCAGATTCTTTGGCGCACCAGAAAGGTCGTATGTCCATGGTCACTGATAAACCATTTAACTCCTCAGTACCTTGAAACTTTAGAGAGTATCTTTATGAACTTCACCATATGGTTTTTTGGCATAACCCATTACAGCCTACAAAGATTTGATCATGCTTTTACCTGTAGCCGTTTGCACAGGGCGTAGACAATCCTTTAAGCACCTATAAAAAGTAAAATACCATGTGGATTAAACACCAGTCAACTCATAGTACAACAAACAGTCCATCAGGTGTCAGTTTTGAGTATACCATCGCACTTTTGCGGTAAAGTTGTCAACCATCTAATATGGATTTTGCAATTCGTCTTTACCATAAGCCATAATCTTATGGACAATTATAGTTTTTCCACAGCCTTTACCACATAGCATAAGCTTTGTGCGGCAAACCAACTCTTCACTTAATAGATATGGTGAATTGAAAACCATACAACTTATTTTGCAAGTTGGTCAACCATAGAACCGATTTGAAGAGGTCTTACCCTAAGCGAGCCCCTTTTGCTCTTAGGACTAGTTTAGATTCTTATGTACTTGTTAAACATGGTTGAACTAAGACCATTTGTTGACTGTGGATGGTTATAGCGCAAACACTCCAAACGCTTTCTCCTCTTCATGATCAGATGTGACTAGAGTCATCACATTCAGATGATCTTGCAAATTCTTCTAATACTAGTTGATTTCACAAACCTTGATTCCAACTCCAAAGCCATAGACTTTCTCTTCTTCAGATTCCAACCTTCAATTCCAACATTTAGTAAAAGCACTCCTTGGCCAGAGGGTATCTGTTTCTCCTACAACATATGATGACAAGTTCCAGTACTTATGTTCAGATGTATGTACCATCCTGAGAACTGTGTAATTTCCAACTGATAAGTTCCAATTTTTGCTGTGTATCCCAAAAATCTGCAGTACCCACCTTGATTTTGAACATAATCATTAGATCCTCCCCAAAGCATCTTGTCCAAGCCTTCAGGAAGTTTGGTCTTTATATTCTCTCCATACAATTCATAAATAACTTTTCAAGTCTCTCCGCTACCACTAATTGATAAGACGCCTCATCAAGTTTGCGAAAGAATCTCTGATGTCCTTACTCCTTGTTACCTTATACAATATAATCTCCATCAGGTTTGGTTGATCATATTGACGGTTTTAGTCTTTGATGAAAAATGACTGTCATTTCAATAATGAGGTATATTTGAATCTCCAAGAACTCACGCCATCAATTACTTTAATCTTCATTAGGAAGCTATATTAAGGCATCACTTCACAAAACATCATCTCTCTGTGAGACCAGCCTAGGCAAATGCTTCTTCCTTTTTTTGCTTTTAACAACTTCCTCCCTGTGCCTGCGACTTCCTTTCTCTTTGCCCTTCTTCCCTTGCACTTCTTCATGAACAGATCATCCTTCTTACTTCCTCTTAAAGCATCTTTCTCATTCATCTTTCATCTGATTGCTCTTTCATCTTCTTCAGATCCAATAGCCACAAAAGTCTGATCTTGCTTCTTGTATCTCTCATACAAGACTTGAATCTCCTCAAATGATTTAGACTTTAACTCAGCATGCTTCTTATTTGCAACATGTTTCAGATAAGTGATCATCATGATTTCTAAGCTGATATATTGTTGGTGGCTTGTTTTCTGCTAAGCTAGCACTTCATTGTTCAGCAAGAAACTTCCTTGTGGGCAGCAATTGAGTCATGTAAGAACTTTGCTCTATCCTCAATAGAATATTGCCCCTTTCTTTCTTGTTGAAGTCTTTTCTCAAGAAATCTGTCTGCATTATTCGTGCTTGAATGTAGTCAAATTCAGTTGCAAGAGCTTCTTTTGCAGCTTCTTCCTCTTGCTCTACCAATCTTCTAGCCACAAAGCATCAAGATCAATTTGTCTTTGTGGTTCTTCAGCATACTATTTTAGCTTGCCAATCTTTGAGCTTCCTCTAAATCCTGCTAGCTCTTGAAGCCTCTTTAGATTTTCTTTTGATGCTTTGAACTTCAGCTTGAAGGTCTTCCTTCAGTCATTGGATCATTTTCCTTTTCTCCTTATTAACTCTTGGAACTCTTCTGTCTCACCAATATTAAGTGCAAAGCAGTATTAACTTCAGCAGTATTAACCTGAGCTGAAGGTGTACTACCAGTATTAACTTGAGAACTATCAGTGTTCGTCAAAAATGCAAAAATTTTGGTAGGGAGATGGTCTTAGATTTAGGTTTCCTTCTGTAAATCTTGCTACCAAGAGGTGCTTGTGATCCCTTAAATCCTTCTGAAGCTACATTAGTTAAGATTTGTGCAGCCTCTAAGGTGGAAGGACTTATTTGTTCTTCTTGAGCCTCCCCTGAACCCTTGCTCTTTTCAGGAGTAATATGTATCTCTTGATCTTTTGATAGAACATCTTTCGACCCGACAACTCTGAATAGTAGTCAATTCTTAGTTTTCCTTACACTTTTCCTTTTTCTTCCATCAACTTGTTTTCTAGCTTTTTAAGCCTTCTTCCGTCAGTATGCATGATTGTTGTTCTAAAAAAAAAAGTCTGCTTAGTTTCACTTATGTCCTTTTCCAAGGATTCCTACTCTTGAATTGATCCAGCCTACGGTATACCATAGCCATTCAGGGTCCTAAGTTGCTCACTTTCCTTCACTAGATCTAGATGCTTGAATCTCAAGGTTCATGTGAAGGTGGTGGAACATGTAGATAAGAACGGTCTCGCAGATGATGGACTTTCGTATCTGCATGATAACAGTTACTTTTTTTCATTTTAAATTGATCTTTAGGCTATATTCCGTGTCTGATGAATTATTAAGGTGATGAATTCGAGGATGAGGTGGAAGAATTTCGAATAATGTCTCCTCACCTAATCGGAGTTAAGATTTGTGTCAGGAATGCTAGATATAGGTGGAGATAGATGATGTAATCTACAGGTTGAGTTGGAGGAGATGTAGCGTTTGGTTGTACACTAGATGGTTTGAGGATGTGTGGAAGTACAAGTGAAGTTAATAGGGATGTGGTTGTGTTAATAGGTACATGAGATTATGAGTAGGAGTTGGTACAGGCGGAGATAGTATTGGATCACGCACTGGTTTTTGAGTAGACCAGCAATCAATGGTTAGACATAACAGGCAACAATGGTCCTATGTATCACCTGAAAACTTCTTTTCATAATTCCAAAAATCTTTTGGTTAATGATACAGGGACAAAAAGTTTTTGTTCATTTTGAACATTCAAAATCATTTGTATCTAAAATCGAGGGTACAATAAAAACGTAGATTTGCTTTCTTAAATTTGAGATCATACCATCAAAGATAGTTTTGAAAAGTTAAAGTCTCTTCCAGAGAAAGGACATGATCAAAGCATTGGCAATGTTTGCACCAACATATCCCAATCCTCACACTTTATTTTGTAGCTTATACAATGAAGAAAAAATGTGGATAAGAGTCTCCATTGGGGTTAAAGTGACCTTTTCCAAAAAGTAAAAATTCTGTCATTTACATAACCCAATATTTATTGCAATCCTAGCAAAAACTCTTCAATTTGCAACATGTTAATCCCAGAAGCATCTCTAATTGAAGTAGTCCTCCAACGGACTCTCAGTGATTGTACTATTTCAAATAGAACCTATGTTGCATCTAATTTTGTTTGAGTTCTCAACGTTCAAGTGTTCTAGCAGTTGCATGTCTGGCCAAAACTGCTTGCAATAGAATCGTAGATAGGTTTGGATTGTAGATGAGAGCATACTCAATTATTGACCTTCTAAGGAAAACACTATCTCTGTGTAACCACACTTTCAGTGGGTTTGAATAAAAACCAACTAGATTGTGCTTATCGCAATACTTGAGTTGCCCATTTGAAGGATTTGGTGAAAATTTTGAATCTATAAAAAATTAGATACAGGTTGATAGGACGTTTGACAGATTAGGTCTCGTAATGTGAGAGAAATTTTTACGATTGCTTTTGAGAAAAAGAATCAATAGGTGTAAATAGTGATAAAGGATGAAAGAGAAGTTAACTTTATCCCTATAGTAAGTACTCAATCGAGCGTTTTATGCGCTAAAATATCTTCAACGGTTATGTTTGAATAAAATAAAATTATTTTATTTCAATCAGCATTGAGTGAAAACCACCAGACTTAAAACTTGCACTACCAGACTTAAAATAGTCAACCAGTATTAATAGTGACTCATCAGACTTAACATATTTTCAACCAGTTTTAATTATATTTACAGGCAACAAGTTGACCACAACATCATTACTTTACAACAATTGCATCCCAATTAGCAAGTGACAACTGCATTTTCTTTTCCAAGTCCAAGTTGAATCATGCATCACCCTTTTCAACTCCAAGTAGTACCTGCAAAGTTAGTCTAAACAAGAAAGACAATTCTAATTTAACTTATACTAAGCAGAATTAACCTAGGATAACTACCAGTCTTAATACTCAACTACCAGTATTAAATGGTTACCAGTTTTAACTTTTACACTAGCAGACTTAATACTAAGCTACCAGTATTAAATTACTATATTACCAGAACTAATCCTAAATTATACTACCAGAATTAATTTTAACTTAGAGCCACCAGGATTAAATCTAGGATTAAATCTAACTTTTACAGAACTAGATAATACACACATTACTAAATTTACACTTTTTCCTCCCCTTAAATGTAGACTTAATGGGTTGATCTAACAATGCAAAACCACCAATTAATTAAACCGTAGTCCATCAAATGGTTTGGTCAACAAGTCAGTCTACATTAAGTCTGTGGTGAATTTTCCTCCACACTGATAAGCATCTCTTCATACAATCTCTCAGATGAAGAGGTGACGAATCTCAATGTGTTTTTGGTCCTTTAGAATGATAGACATGGTTCTTCACAATGCAGATTGTGCTTTCATAATCAATGTGGACGTTTTGGATTCATGAAAGTTTTAAACATAGTCATCAATTGAATTTTGAACCCACAACACTTGTCCCACAGCAATTGCATCAGCAACATATTCAGCTTCAGTTGTTGAAGTGGCATCAATAGTCCCTGTTTTCTTGCATTGCCATGAGATAAGGTCTTTGACCAGAAAATTGACACACCAACTGTATGGAATTTCTGTCAAGATTGGAACCAACCATAAGTCACATATCAGTCAGTAGAATGCTTCCAAATCAAGGGGTGAGTCCCTAGGATACCAAAATCCCAAGTTTGGTTTGCCCTTGGAGGTACTTGAAGATCCTCTTAGACACATTGAGATGAACAAAGTCTTGTAGTTACCTGAAAACCGTGAACAAAGCACATACTGCAAAATAATATCAGGTCTAGAAGCATTTAATTACATGAGGGAACCTAATCATAGATCTGTACAATGTCATCTACAACAATAGCTTCCTCATCCTTTGTCAAAGCAACTTGGTCTCCATTGGGAGGTGATGGCAGCTTTGACATGCAACTAGAGTCAAATTTCTTGAGTAATCTCACTGCGCAAAACATGTCTTGAGAGAATAAAGATGCTTCCTTGATCCTGCTTGACTTGTATACCTAAAAAGAAAGTAAGTTCACATGAACCTCAGTTTGAAATCTGCTTTGCATCAAAGCTTCAACTCATCACACCAAGACTTGTTTGTCAGACCCAAAGAATGATATCATCAACATACCTTGAACCAACCTGATATCCTTTTTGTGTTCATTCTAATGCCAGATAAAGTCCTTTGTCAATGGTGCCACCTCTTGTATCCATGCTTCTCCTAGGAATGTTTGACAAAGAGTACATAGACCAAGCCTCTAGGGCTTGATAGCAAATGCCAATAACAAAGCCTTTACCACCTTATAAACCTTTTTTAAGGATTATCATGACGGCAAGGACATACACAACCATGTACGCTTGTGAGACACATATACCTCCTTCGATCATGCAGACACCAATACAGAAAAGCACTGTTTATTAGCATCCATTTGGATAGACAATGACAACCCCATAAATGAGGCAAAGGCCAAAAACTAACCTGATAGCTTCACTTCTTGCTCACAGGTGCAACAAACCTCATCATAGTCAAATCCCATGAGCCTTCTTGTCTATGACCTTAGAGCTACCAACCGTGCTTTTCACATTCTGACAAACTACTCCCCTCTCATCTTTCATTGTTCCTGTCTTACACCATTTAGTACCTTATCAATTCACCTTAGCACCTCATTGGAGATTAATATCAACCAACACCCATACTATGAGTTGAAGCGGCTTAAACATCTAACCGTTCGTGCTTGCAAATAGCTGTCAACCCATCTCCACTACCCCACATTCTCACAGCTTCCATCTCAAAGGCTTCGTTGAGACTATTCCTCACACATTGTTCACAACATGAGATCTAAAAAGCAAGCAAAAAATATACAATGTAGTCTAGATCTCCTTACTATCGATTGCTTCTTTGTTGCTTGTATGTAACTCCTCTCAGAGCATTAGAGCTCAAAGGTGATTTTCTTGAGAGAAGCAGTCTGAACAGGTGTATTGGGATCTCCATAATGGATTTGACTTTGAGGATGATCATTTGTGAATCAGAGTGCGTATCTGTAGAACATCTACCTCATCTGGTAGACATTGTTGAAATCTAGCAATAACTCCCAACATCACACATAAGAAGCCTTTTCAAAAATACCTTCCTTTTTAATTGAACAAATTTAATCAAAAATCCTTAGAGAGATCCAGTGCTTTCTCATCATCAGCATCAGAGAAGGACCTCTTCTTCACTGAGCAGTCACTAGGAGAAGATTGCTTCAGTATTGCCAGTATAACCTCCTCTAAAGTAGTATTAAGTAGAACTCACAGCATAACAAGGACATAGCACTGTAGTACAGGAACTACCCTGTTGTAAGTACACAGGATCCTATGAAGCTAAAGCAAGAGCATCCAAGTCCTCTTACTCTAAAAGTCATAATGTCATCAGCAGACTTGAGATATTGTGTAAAAAAACAAAAAAGAATGATTGGCTGCCTACGGGAGGAGTGAGATCTTGTTCTTTGTAGCAACTAGAGCAAAAGAGATGTATCGATAGAACATCACCATTAGTCTGCACCTCCTCAGTTTGCACATCAATATCAATGACTTCCTTTGAGCCTAAAGGGTTTAGCTTGATTTTGCAAAGAGACTAGGTTATATAGTTTCATAGAGTCTGTAAGACAAGTCTAAGTCAAACATCGCGACCTATGCCAAAATCCCTGTACATTAGGTTTTTTCCTCGCGCAGAAAGTTGACATGAAGGTTTTACTTCAAAACTCTTTTCTGACTAAGTTATAAACCCTAAAGGCTTAACTATTTACAGAGTAACCACAAGAAAATCCCTGCCATCAAAATTTCCCATCAAACTTTCCTATGGGCATAGAGTATCTTGAGAATTGTAACATGGCACACGAATGTCTGATGTAGCTAAGGATTGTTTGTGGCCAAACAAAAAAGCTGCATAAGGAGTTTTGTTTTTGCGAGGCTTGGTCAATTCTTACCCTGTTGAAGTACAAGCAAGGCATATTACCTGCTTCTGACCTCAAAAGTGGTAGGTAATGTGAGTCAGCTAGCATAGCCTAGCAGCGCTTCTATTAGTGGTCTATTCATGTCTCATCACAACCCCATTTTTGCTGAGGAGTACCTGCATTACTAAACTCCTGTTTTATACCCTAATCACCATCAGAACTCAAGCATAGACCCTGTTCAAATTATTCGCCATTATCTGATCTAAAGATTTTTACTTTTTGATTATGTTATTTTATTACTACTGGCGTCTTACAAGTCTAAGATGCACTTGTCTCAAAACCTTGTTTTGCGGCAAGAAAAGAAAACCAACAAAACCTTAAACCTTCATCAGGACACAAGACAGTAACTTGCATGGTTTGATACTCTCACAAGAAGTTGGTCCCGAAATAATCATATGCAAGGTAAGTTTAAATGGGTTGGTCTCATATCTATTCAATCTTGGCCTAACAGGAGGGCCTTGTGTTGCTTTCCCTTCTGACAAGCAACACAAGTGTGGTCATTTTGCAAACTCTTGGAAGGACAATCCTCTAACTAGATTATCCTTTACAAGTTTATTTAAGAGATTTTGAATTGAGGTGACCATAACGCTCCGCGCGACAAATTGTAGCATCATTATATGAGGCTTTTGCTAATATAACAAGTGTCATCCTTTTGAAGAATCAACATTTTTACATATCAAAGTATACATGTTGTGTGCCTAGGAACTTAACACAACGAACCTGATTTTCATCAGGCATCTGCGAGACAGAGACACTACAAAAACACTCTTTTTCAGTTAAAACAGTACATTTACTTTTTATCACATATCTGAATATGAGAATAAGTTAAAACTCCATAGTTCATTTTTCACAAAAGCCACATCATCAAAACTAAATTCCTAATCTAAATTGTACGCTTTTCACTGATACACTATCCTTTACTTCCTCCCAAAAGTAACAGATCCCACTTTGGACCAGTTCTGATAATCTTTAAGATGGGACCTGTTACAGTCATGTGCCTCAGAACATCCACATCAAAAATACCTCTATGCTCCATATGTCTTTAGTGATGATCCTGCACATTACAAAATCAGAGATAGTTTTCTCTTTGGAACCCATGCCTTCACACAGGCTTGGGTCTGCGTTGTGGGACCTTGAGAAACATGACACATAGAATGCAGGTTTGGTCCACTACTGTATTGGAGGTGTGGTGTTGTTTTTCTCCAAACACACCCCTGCTGGGGGAGGTCTTAAACAGCAATACCCGATTTTGCGCCCTTAACATAATAAATATAAATAATATATGTGACTTGTATGCTGTATTCCAATTGAACGAGTGTCTAATTTATCAGTGCGACTTTGTTTTGAAAAACATTTCTTTTGGAACTTTTAAGATTCACGTCTGATGAAGTCTGGTTTGACAATACTGGTCCTATTTACTCTAGCTCAGATTAACTATTTTGTTTGCCGCGAGTATTAATACTCTCCGAACCACCAGATCTTATTTGTTATGCACGTGCAGAAGAGTTATCATACATTCTACCAGAATTAAATTTTTGCTTGCACCAGTATTAAATCTATAAGCACCGACTTAAAAGCGAGTGCCCAGAATAAATGCACACTACCAGCATTTAACATGTTTACAACAAGAAACTAACATATTTGCTTCCAGTAAACATTTACCCTACCAGTTTAATAGTTCTGGTCTAGCAGTACAAAGTTGGGTCTAATGTTACTATATAGTTGTCTGACTTTCATGGCGAGTGAACTGATTCTTCATTATTTCACACTTAGTGTTAGTCCCAGGCTGGTCAAGCTTGCCTTTGCATTCAACTAGAATCACCCTTTTGCACTCTTATGAGCAGCTTCCCACTTGCCATCTTTTTCTCATAATATTCACAATCCTTATAATCAAGCTGCGTCCCTAAGGACTCATGTATATGTTGATTATTCCACACCACACCACGCGCGACATAGAAACATGGTTTTTCTTACAAAATGAATTATCCGCTTGCATCCTAAACCGCATTTCCATTCTTTGAGATCCAATTCTGTCTATTAGATGAAGATAAAAGTGAGGGGAGTCCCACTGTGTCTAATGGTTGCTACGTAGAGTTCTTTTCAACATGCTAGTGCACAATAGGGTCAACTGTTTGTGGGGTTAGCACTTGTGATTGAGTCTTTTTGCCAGTCTGAAAAATTCGCTCACTAACAGGTATAGGGATAGAGTCATTATTACCTGAGAAGCTGCTAGTATACAGTTCCCAGCTCCCCATCAACTGATGTCATCCTAGAGATGACAGGTCTCTAGAAATGAGTGGATACCGTCATTTGCCACATCCAAGTTTCCCAATCACTGTCATTGGATGGACAGATGGAGAAAACAATGAACTAGCAATAGTACATACTGTAGGACTGAGAGATTTGAGGTTGAGGTCCCTATGTTTACCATACACACAATAGAATAAACATCACTTCAGTCCTCGTATACAACTGTGCCACACAGATGGTTCGTATAAGAGACCATCGACACTAGTCGACTGGAGGGGAGGGACTACCTATTGTATTCTACCTGTGTTTGAATCTGCTGAAAAGTCGGGATAGTCATAATTATCCTTCATTTACGTTATTCCCTAAGAAACAAAAATAAGCCTCTACTCATCTCTTCCTCATAATCCCTAGCCTGACTTCATTCAATTTCAGCATTGACTTTATGCTATGTCCTAAACCTAGCTAACATTTGACGCTCATCCACTCTCATCAATTCTAGCTTCCAAAGATTTTTACACAGATGCAACGCTGCCAAAATCAAGCAATTTTTTTGTCAAGCATACCTTTGTCTTTGACAGCTTCATTCTATCTACCATACTTTTTCAAGCTTTTCATCTTTTTTCAAAATTTGACATTAGCTTGAAATTTAATTTTCATTTAAGAAGATGCTTTTCTAGTGGCAGGAGCGCTATAAGCAGATTCTAACTTCGTAACACTAACTTATGGGCACTAAAGCAAGCTTCTTGGTCCACCAATTTCATACTTGCAATTCATCTCAACTTAGCTTTGAAGAGCTAAACGAATCTAAACACAATTTTAGAACACATTGATACCATCATTATTCCACAGTGAAAAGAGCCATTAGATCGCATGATTGAGTTTTCTCATACTGTAGTCCTGCTCTATCCAATTGATTTGCCCTTCATCAATAGTCATCAAAGCTTCCTTTTCAAATTTGGCACTGGCTTAGAAATCTTTTAGACTTTTACCTGCAGATGCACTAGCCTGGTTACCTTCCTTGAACTTTTAAACTTGCATTCCCTAGCAAAATGCCCAATTATTGATGGCAATTGAAACACTCAACTTTTTCTCTATATCAAATGCCACATTGCATTTTTCCATCCTACTCTTGGCCTTCTGCCTGTCTGCTTGTAAAACTTCTATAATCTACAGATAGCAGTCATAAAAGCATCTGCCAATTTATATCCATGTTACATTCCAACGATTCCAGATCACACATATTGATCCTAGGTCTTCATGTACCAAAGCCACATCAACAACATTTTGGCATAGAAAGAATATGCGATCACAGCAAGACCAGGAGTAGCAGTTTTGTTTTCTATTGAAGAGGAAGTGGTATAAGAACTATAACTTCCTGAGCCTGTGGCTTGTCTTATGCTTGCTTGAAGAGTCTTTGGCTTGTGATAGAAAAGCCACATTCTCAGATGCCTGGGAAGAAGATGAATGTCTTTTGGAGTCTTGTTCAAAGACAACTTAGATTATTGCTAATACAAAATCATCTATTTGACATGTGTCAATGTTCTTCTTCGTTTCTCAGACTGTCATGGCTAAACTGTCCCATGCAGGTGGGAAGGATCCCCCGTAAAAACTTGTGACCTCTACATCTCACTGACACACCAGCACCAAGGGCATCCAGCTGTGATAGGAGTTTTTGGAACCTATCATACCCTTTCTCTAAGCTTTCCTAGACGTGATTGAAAATCTCTCAAAACTTTGATTCAAAACAGCTATTTGCTTTTATTGAGTTCGCATTGCCACCAAAACCTTTGCTTGATGCCCTCCTGCCCAAATCTCTTGGCATCTTCCATGCCATTAAAACGTCTGAGATGATCTTTGTGGAACAGCCATTAGCAGATGTTCATGCTTTCCTATAATCTTCTCATACGCAACCTGTTTCTTTCCTGTGGTGGTTTGGAGAAGAACCCGTATACACCATCCTTACCTTGGTTGACCGCTTCTTTGAGTCCCATTCTGATCACTTTCCAGACCTCATTATCTAATATAACCAGATAATGTTCCATCGCCATTGCCGCACCCGACGTAGCATTTTAACGTATCATGATATTCATCTCTTCGTAAGAACAGGTATCTCTATTGAGAGCGATGTTTGAAAGTGTATTTGTGGTGAGTGTCATTTGTGGTGGTACTTTGTCTAGGAGCATCTCCTTTGAGTTGGATGTTTGGTTCAATCCATTCAAAGAATGCAATCATCATGAAGGAGAAACGTTAGCCTCATCAACATGAGAGTAGAAATAATCGTGCGTGTGCAGACAAACTACTTGAATTTGTGGAATAAATGTTTTTGATCTTTGTCAATCTTATGTAAAAGTCCACTTTGGCTAGCGATCTAGACTACCGACTTGTAGGTACCTTAGCAACATGATCTCAATGAGCCTAAACGATCTTTATAGTCCTTCTGCGATATGCAGAATCCATAGAGAGTATCTATAGAGACAATCTACCGTTAGAATACATATATTTGACACTCAGCAGCGCTGCTCAATATCTATAACCAAGATAACAAAGAACAGAAATCTCTACACTTCTAATTACTATTACTATTTGAGTTGTAAAATCTCAATCAACTTCTTTTTTAGAACAATACGATTCTAACGTTCCTCTTTCATAGTAGCTTAAGGAACCTAAACGCGTTAAGACGATAATGCTAATCTCTAACACCAATATCAATCGCTAAGAGAGTAACTATTACAATAATTACCACCCGAAACTCTATACAGACCTGACCAATCTAGTACATTAACTTTAATACAGTCCTCTCACTCTTAAGTTTCATGCTGGCAAGACTTAACTTCAGCTGCTACCAGAGTCTTCTAAACCTAAACTAACTAGTTAGCTCCTATAAACTATTCATTCAGTAACTGAACTCTTCATAACAATACACTTACGCAACGTAATACTAAAGTATTAAGTCACATATCCATCTTACACATCACTTTTATGCCTACAAGCATATTACTATGCTTGTCTTTACATTTTTTTTTATTTTGTATGATTTAACAAAGCGCTGCTTTTACACATAAAACTGGCGAGAGAACGAAAAAGTAAGCAACTTACAACCAAATAATCAAATTTACCTCACGGTAGCCCACTTCTAAAAATTTTACTTTTTAAATGTAGTTCGTTCGATCGTAAAAGACACACATGGTAACTTTTTTAAATCTTTATGATTCGACAGTTGGGAAATTTACTAATGGATAATCACCATCAATGAAGGTTTATAGTGTTGTGTTCTTTACCACTAAGTGTTTATTTTATTTTTTATTATGGACAAATTTTTTATATTTTTGATTTTTATTTTTATTTTTTATATTGAATAAAATATACTAAAGGAAAGGAATAAATATTTTTTACTTATTGATTTTTTATATTTTTATTTATTTTTGATTTTTTAACAAAAACAAAATTTTCAAAGAAAATGAAAGGGTCTTCAAATCATGATCAACAAACGCAAACGAAAAAATCTTAATTACAAATCCCTGGCAACGGCGCCAAGAATTGATTCGTATAAAACCAACACACGTAAAAATAAAATATATAATATGATGGAAAATTACCAAACTACCCTTGAGGACAAAGGTAGAAAGGAAAATCTTCACAAATATATATAATATAATACGTATATTAACCGGGAAGTATGATTCTCGGGTCGTTATTCCCCAACGATTTGTGAAATTGAAACCACGTTTGATGTTCGGACAATGATTTGAATTGGAAACAAAGATTGATTTGATTGTCTATTTCTACAAATTAAAATCAACAAATGATAATAATTGAGCACGAAAACAAATAACGGGAAATCAAATTTTAACTAAAAACGCAAAACGGGAACCCTAAACGGCAGTTAAAAACCCTAAATTTCCAAATTCAAACCTAAAATGAATTTTTCTTTTTAAATGGACTCTAATTGACTAAAAAGTAAGTTTAAAGAAAACTAGAATGAAAACGGAGTTAAAATGAGCTTAAAAACACGAAAAATGTAAACAGGAACGAATCTCGTTCTTTAAAAAATGAAATTTTGTAAATTAAACCCTACGAAAGCAAAACTAAATTTCCTAGAAACTTTATGATAAAAGAAAATTTTCTAAAAAAGAATTATATTTTTTTGATTATTTTTCTATTTTTTATGATTTTTTAAAGTTTTTAATAAAAATAAATGTTTAAAAATACTAAACTAATTATAAAAATTCTAAAAAAAATACAGAAAATAGCTTGAACTAAATAGAACCTAGGAAAAATAAGCTTGATTACACAGCTTATCGAATAAGCTGTGTAATAAGCTATAACAGCTTATAAGCTTAAAAAGGGAAAACGTGTATAAATAATAAATGTTGTAAAGGAATAACGAAAAAGACCCCAGGGCGCGTTGGTAGTGGAGTGTGTGTTGTGTTGTTATAAAAGGGTAGAGGGTGTTGAGGTCGGGGGTTCGAGTCTTGCTCACCCCCGATTTCCACCTTCCCCTTTTTTTTATTTTTTTTGAAAACTTATAAAAGCAAAGTTGTAAATAAGCTGAAAATAAGCATTTTTAATAAAAGAAACTTTTTATGAAAAGCACTAAATAAGCTGTAAATTGCTTAAAGAAGTGACATAAACTACTTAACTTTCTTTTTGGTATTTTTCTTAAACTGATAATCTAAAAGACCACAATAAGCTAAGTTTATGACAAATTAAGCTACTAATAAGCTAATACTAACCTAAAGAGCTAAATGAACAAGAATAAGCACAAAGAACAAGCCATAAGCTAGAAATTCAAAATAAGCACTTAACAAAATTTAGAGCCAAACAGTCCCTGCAGGGACCTTTGAGCTTATTTTTAGATAAGCTCTTGGATCCTTGTAGGGAAATGACTTATGCAAGCTTATACTACAACTAATAAGCTTCCAAAATCAACTTTTAGAACAAGGTTTGAAAATCAATTGCTTATTGAAAAGGCTTCTTGAAAACAGCTTATACTAAGAACACTTAATACTTTTGGTTTTTTAATTTGAAAAGACAAGAAGCTATTTTAAAAGCTAAAATCAGATAATCAAATGAGCTTAACTTCAAAAAGCAAATTGAAACAGATAAGCTATGGACCCTAATCTATTTGAAATCCAAATATCAAATCCTAAAAGCTACTTTTACTAACTGAAAGCTTATCATGAAAATTTCCTTTTTGTCTTCTAGAACTGCTGATGCAGTTGACACTCAAATGTCCAAACTATAACAAATGCAGGTTTAAGATCCTTTATTCTACTCTATTTTACTAGACTAAATTCAAATTAAGGAAAGATACCTAGCTAGCTTAAGAAAATAACCTCCCCTGGTGCACAATAGAGCACATTTCTCCTCAAAATGTTTTTAAGCACAAGCTAAACTTACAAACCTTATCAAAACTTAATTAATTATGAAATCCAAGCTGACCAAAGTGAAAACACCAAATTACTTTGACTTTTTGGGGTCAAACTACACTAAACCAAACACTCCTTTAAAATACATAAATCCAATTAGGCTTATAAAAAATGATAACTAATGATTTAAATTTGAAAACCAGATGATAATAAGCTAATTTGAATCCTATTAAGCAAATTTAAACTAACTAATAAGCAAAATCTAAAAGCTATAAGCTAAACTAGTATTTTTGGATTTTTTAAGAGTTTTTATAAAATGAACTAGCTACTAACCTATGAAAAACTTTGATTTCTCTAACCCATCCTACAAAATCTACACAAACAAACAACTTTGAGAGATTAATCTAAGAATATAAACCAAAAAGGACACTAACAGTACTAACTTAAGGTTAGTACTGCTAGTTCCAAACACTCCTTTATCATCTTAGAATTTAATTAAGCTTATCAATATGAAAACTAATGAACACCTATAGAAAACCAGCTAACATACAGCTTATAATAGACTTAATAAACTTGTTTTAACTAACAATTAAGCTAGAAACTAAGATCTAAAGACTATGCTAATTATTTTTGGTTTTTATTGATTTATAAGACTAATAGTTAAAAACTAAAATCTATACTAAGGAAGCTAAAATCAGATAAACAATCATCATCAATAAGCATATTAAGAAAGATAAAAGCACAATTAAGCAAGCAAATAAGCAGATTTAAGCTAGAACATTAAAATAGAAGAGGAAATAGGAAACTAACCAAGGCCTTAGCAAAACAAAGGCTTATAAGGCTCAAAGAGCTTATCAACAGCTCTAGCTTATCAATGATAAGCTAGTAAAGTCCATATGGAGTCTTCCATTTTTAGTCTCATTTCCTTAAGTCCAAAATCCATTAAACAAAGGTAATTATTCTGATTTTAAAGGTTTTAATAGTTTAAATACTTATAATGAGCTCAATTTGATCTTATAGACTCAAAGAGCTGAATGAGAGCTTATGTGAGTAGCTTGTACAAAAGCATTTGAGATTTATAAGAGCTTATAGGTAAAAAAAACAGGTTATAATCAATTTAAAACTAAGCTTTTTATTGATTTTAACTGGTAACATTACTTGAAAAAGAGATTACAAAGACTCATTTTTAACTAAAAATTACAAAAGAGCTTATTACACTAAAAAATTTGCAGGAAAAGAAGATAAAAAGATGTCTTGTGTGAAGGTGATGGAGTCTTTTTATAGCCATTAGGAGAAGCTTATAGGCTCTAAAATCAGTTACACGCTCCTCTCAATCCCTGTCCTTCATTCCTCTAATCATTGGAAGACTAATCTTGGCTGTTAGATCACATCTTCGCTCACACGGATTGCCAGCGTGGCAATCCGTGATTGTGACAGGATTGTGCTTCTTTTGTGAGTAACCCGAGTGTTAAAATCCCTTTCTTTTGTGCTTTCTTCACTTTGCCCGTGTGTCACATCAAGTGGGTTTGGACCAATGAGAACATTTTGATGACGTTTTACCCTGCCAACGTGTACTTTCACCCTTGAATTACTCAACCGTGTGGCCAATTTGTATTTGCCCTATGATTTTACCTTCGTGGTTAAAGGTTGAGGATGATGAACAGTAACAGTTGTCATTCCCGCCTCTTTTCTTTAACTGAAAAGGGTGTTTGATTTTTTTATTTACCCGGGTAATATAGGTTGACTTTGGGCATGGTACAAGGGATTGGGCTCGGGCTTTGGTGTTGGATATGTTATATAAAAAAGTTAACGAGTGTTAACTTCTATTAATAGAAGTTAACACCGTTAGGGCTTTAAGGATTTTTATGAATTTTGGTGAACTATGAGGGACTGGTTTGGGAATATTTGGAGTTTTTGTCTTTTTTGTGGTTTGACTTAGGTTGACCAAAGGTTGACTTGAATTGACCATTTTTGATAGCATTCTCCCGGCTCTTTGTGTGCTCTTCCGTTCCCGTGTTCGTGTTTGCCCGGTTTTAACCGTTTTCTTGAGATTTTTGCAATATCCACACCTACACAATCACAAAGACAAAACAAGCAATATTCAAGCATTTAAAGCACAATTTTGTCTTTTTAGGGTCATTTTTGATATAAAACAGATATGTGTTTTCACACATATCAAAATTCCCCAAACTAAGCGATTATGTGTCCTCACGCAATGTTATATGCCTTATAACCAAATACCTCAAAACTTTCCCAACTAAGCCTTTGAAAAGTAGCAAAGACTTTTGTGGAGAGAGTTAAGAAATCACAAGTTATAAAACACCCCTTTTTCCCATTTTTCTAAAACTTTTTTTTAATAATATAACTGAGATTATTTCGACTTTCGTTATTTTCATAACTGTTAGGGATCATAGAACAAGATGCATTTCGATCCGATAATGCCCCGAAAAGGATAAATTCATCGTCCCCGACTTTTTACTTATCCAAACTAAGCTTAAAACAAGATCATAGCTAAATATCAGTAAAGATGCTAACACTACTCATATTTGCAACTTGTGAACTTTTCACTCCCGGCATTTATTATATCTTAAGTGAGTGTGCTATTTTGAATTTCAACCATGGATCAATGTTTTGCAACATACTATGCTTTACGTTCCACCTTAGAATATTGAGTTTAAAGGTGAGATCATCCTATGTAGCGACTTTTGTCTCGGCACATCCCAACCTTGCGGCTAAGTGACCAGGCTTTTGACACCCCACAGGTTTTAAAAACTCTCAGGTTTCTCGGATATTCATAGCTTATAAAATAAAATAGTTAAAGTGTAAAAGCATATTTGAATTTAACAAAAAGAAGTCAATTTATTAATTCACACTTAATTATTTAGATATTTATGCAATTGTAA
>BQNB010090254.1:0-13140 GCA_026074375.1 Tanacetum coccineum | reverse complement strand
GTGTGAGATATGAGAGGCAAAGGTGCCTTATATAGGCCTTTTCAAGGCCAAAGTGCCCCGCACTTTGTTAAAAGTGCGCCGCACTTAGGGTATTAATGCAGTTGCATTAAATTGCATTCAATTCTCTTAAATTCGTCTCAAAGTGCGCCACACTTTTTTACAAGTGCGCCGCACTTGGTGCATTTATAGCAGTTGGTCTTTCGCGTAGTTGTAGCTAACTAAATTGATGTTCCTTTTTTTCTATTTGCTTCGCCGCCGTTGCCGCTTCCGCTGCCATGCTTATGCATTGTTAGATAATATATTTTTAAATAATATATTACTCTATTGAACTTTAGTTCCTTCCCTTTTGATTACTTGTTGCTGCTGCATTTGAAAAAGAGAAAAAAATCAAGTCAATAAAGACAATTCACAAGGCCCAATCTGTATATACTACGAGTATGCCTACCATGCCTACCCAACAGCAGATGCTACATTATTATCACTTTCCTTTGCCTGTTTCGAGTATGTCAACCCAACAGCAAATGCCTTATTATTATGTTGGTCCAAGTCCTACCCCAATACAGTTCACAACTTATGTTCCAGCAAGCGGGGTCCAGCCTACACCTCAGGCATTTCATACCATGACTTTTTGGAATCAAGCTGGAATATGGACACGGGAGCATCCTCAAATCTTACGGACAATACAGGTATACTCACTTCTTTTAGTAATTCAAGCATTTATCCATCTGTATTTGTTGGCAATGGTTACCCTATTTCTGTCACTCATACCGAACATAGCTTCTTGCATACATCTTCTAAGCCACATTAACTTAATCATATTCTTGTCACACCTCATATAATTAAGAATTTAATCTCAGTTCGTCAATTTACTCGTGACAATGATGTTTTTGTTGAATTTGATGCTTATGGTTTTTCGGTAAAGGATTACTAGACCGGACGGCTTCTTCTTCGTTGTGATAGTACGGGAGACCTTTACCCCGTCACTCAGCAACCTTCGTCTCAAACTCCGGTTGTTTTGCTTTCATTTAGTTCCACTACATGGCACAGACAACTGGGTCATCCCGGAGACGATGTGCTTCGTTGTTTAGAGTCAAGAAATTTAATTTCATGTCGTAAATCAAAGTTGTCTACTTTGTGTCATGCATGTCAATTAGGTAAACATGCTAAGCTTTCATTTTTTAATTCCGAGTCTTATATCAATTATGTGTTTGAAATCATTCACTTAGATATATGGACATCAACAATTCCGATGAAATTGAAATTAAATATTATGCTATATTCTTAGATCATTTTTTGCATTTTGTTTGGGTTTACCCATTGCATAAAAAATTTGATTTGCATAAATATTGGTTTCATAACTGGAGGATCAGCACTACCAGATTGGATATGAAGTTAATTAATTTCATCTCATGTTTTGATCAAGGCTAAAGCTACTATATATATAAGGCTTCAAAATACTATAAAAAGTAGTCAAATTGCCGGATTTTCTAAAAAAAATAAAATTGTGAAAAAAAGACATTGTATTTATATTAATTAGTACTAGACGAGAACCAGTGCATAGCAACGAGATTTTATAGCGGCAGATAGTTATGGTGATAAAAAAAACTATATGGGTTATAAACGAAAAATAATCTAAGTTTGAGGATTTTGGATTAACCATAATGCTTTCCCAGCTCGACCCGGCCGGTTTAACTGGTTGAACCGTTTCCGTTCGAAAAACTGGTCAAATTAAACCGGTTTTTATATTTTCAAAACCCGGTTTGACCCGCTGAAAAACCGGTTGAACCGGTAACTCGACTGGGTCAAATAGAGACCCGACGGGTCGTATTAAACCGGTTTTTATATTTTTTAAAAACGGATTTGACCCGGTGGAAGACCGGGTTACCCGGTGACTCGACCAGGTCGTATAGAGACCCGGTTTCCAAAAACATTGATTAAAACTGATTAGTTTCTAAATATAAAATTAAGTTTTCACTTTTAAGATTTGTTATTTTTCCATTATACATTAGTATAGAAGCATAGAAGTAAAGATTAATTAGTCACACACATATTTTAATGATACAAAGCTTCAAATTTTCCATATATTATTAGTCAATATTTGTAAATGGGTGGTTAATAATAAATAAAGCCTTGTAAGAGAGCTAGATGCACCGAGTTATAGGCGTCGTCATGGCTCCGTTATAGGTGCAAGCCACCTATAACTTCTGCATATAATGGGCGAGCATCGTGTGTTCTAAGTATGTAAGCCTTGCCGAAATAATATGTAAAATTAAACCAAGACTTGCACAACACAATAAAAAGGTCGGTTAATGAGGTACGAAATTACACCAAGGCTTCAAAATTTTCATATATTGTTGGTGTAAATGTGTTTTTTAATAAGTAGTGAATGTTTTAAGCACAAAATTACACCAAAACTTGTGAACTTATGAAAATTCACAAAATATTCACTTAGTTTTACTAAAACAATCATTTGTTACTTGCCCGAATTACAAAATCATACTACCAAGATTTACACAACACAATAAGTGTCTTGAAGCATTGATGGCACTACTAATGTGTTTTGTGAAAATATTTATAAAATGGTGAAGATGTATTGAATTCGTAAACCATAAGAAGCATTCATTTGAGACTTATACAAGATATTGAATATTTTCATAATTCATCGCATATGAATTGTCTGAGAAGTTTATATATAGTAAAGATAAGTTTAAAAAAGTATATATATATATATATTTTATAAATTTGTATCATAACAAGTATAGACCTTTAAGAAAGTTTACGATAATAAATGACTTAATCGAAAGAGAAAAGAGTTGTGTTTGGTGGCTGTAAGTGAGATTAAGGGTTAGTACTCTTATATACAAGTGGGTATTAGGGTTAATATTATATACAAGTTGTGTTTATGCACGAGCGTGAATAAATGATAGCCATTTATTCTTGTTGGGTCTACAAAATATTATGTTTTTTTAGCACGAAGCCTTGTTCTTTTGTAGGAAGCTTGAGTTCCTTGGAAGCTCATGCTAGTGAACTTCGTTGTGTATTGGCCGATTCCCTTACGGCTTACGGTAGCCCGGTGAACTTTACGCCAATGATTACTCCAAAGTGTCATGTCTACAGCATCGGAGGCTAGACTCTGACCGTAAGATGAGGTACACATCAGATAAACTATAAATGTGATTATTGTAGAACGTTCTTCACTTTCGGATAAGTAAATAACAAACATGTAAATTTTGTTACATGCATTGTGTAATTTTGTTATTTTATATTATAAGAATTAAAAAAGTGAATTTAGATAAGAATTTTGATTAATATTGTATTAGAGGGCATAGTATGGTAACTTCGGGGTGGCGTTATGCCCAGATGGACCTGCGTTACACGGTATTACCGTACGGGGCAACGAAAAACCGAACGGTGTTATGCCTTGAGTTACTCCACCAACGTACCACAAAACGGCTAAATTAAAAAAAATCATAAAAATCCCCAACGGCTAAAAACGGGCAAATTTCAAATTCTTTTTTTATAACCTTATACAATACAATTTATATACCCCATTTCCCATATATTTTTCACACACATCCAAAACTCAAACACAAGTTTTATATACTTCCACTATCCCACAAAAATGTCAGGAATTCCTAATGATAGCTTCTTGAATCTCCTCGGTGTGACGAACCCAACTCGTCTTCTCTGTCAAACCCTTCAACACCCTCTTCTAGTAACCCACCCCAATTCGGTCCTGAAAAGATTCAAGCTATACGGGATAATTTGGACATCAAAGTGCGAGGTTGCATGAAGTAGTTTTATTTTTTCATTTGTAGTCTAGTCATTTTGTCTACCTTCCTTTAAGGAAATAGTTTGCCTATGTAATAGGTGGAGATGGAGATTCAATTTTTGGAGTAATAAAATTTACTGGGGAAACCCTTTACCAAAAAAATTTACTAGGCTTACCAATTGGCGCAAAGTGTCTACAGTTATCATCAATAAGCTTGAAAGTATTTGTATAATTTTTTTTGAGGTTGGTTATCCCGATAAAAGGAAGATGGCTTGGATTGCTTAGGATAAATTGATTGTGCTGATTAATCAAACTTTCCACAAATTGTAGTCTAGCCACATTATAGGGAAAAAAAGGACATGGCCCATAGTGTACTTTGGACTAGGAGGGTTTTAATTAATCGTTGAGCACTAAGGTGTTAATAGAAGTTGTGTTTATGCACGAGCGAGAATAAATGATAACCGTTTATCCTTGTTGGGTCCACAAAATATTATGTTTTTTCTTTAGCACGGAGCCTTGTTCTTTTATCGGAAGCTTGAGTTCCTCGGACCCTCATGCTCCATTTCAGGTGAACTTCGTTGTGTATTGGCAGATTCCCTTACGGCTTACGGTATCCCGGTGGACTTTACGCCAATGATTACTCCAAAGTGTCATGTGTACATCATCGGAGGATTGACTCTGACCGTAAGATGAAGTACACATCAGATAAATTATACATGTGATTATTGTAGAACGTTCTTCACTTTCGGATAAGTAAATAACAAACATGTAAATTTTATTACATGTATTGTGTAATTTTGTTATTTTATATTGTAATAATTAAAAAAGTGAATTTAGATAAGAGTTTTGATTAATATTGTATTAGAGGGCACAGTATAGTAACGTTGGGGTGGCGTTATGCCCAGATGGACCTGTGTTACAGGGTATTACCATACGGGGTAGCGAAAAACCAAACGGTGTTATGCCTACTCCACCAACGTACCATACAACGGCAAAATAAAAAATTCATAAAAATCCCCAATGGCTAAAAATGGGTAAATTTCAAATTCTTTTTTTAAAACCCTATACAAGACAATGTATATACCCCATTTCCCATATATTTTTCACACACATCCAAAACTCAAACACAAGTTTTATATACTTCCACTATCCCAAAAAAATGTTAGGATTTCCTAACGATAGCTTATTGAATCTCCTCGGTGTAACCAACCCAACTCGTCTTCTCCATCAAACCCTCCGACACCCTCATCTGGTAACCCACCCCATGTTCGGTTTCTTTAACCAATTCGGTTTCCCTCCAACTCCCGAGCAACTTCTACAATTTAAGCAATTTTAGCAACAACAAATGTTAAACATGAAATTCCAAATTCTACAACAGAACCAACCACATTACCATCAACAAAAACAATCAACAAACCTAACCCTCACAAGAAACTATCGAGTCAACACCTTCTAGCAAAATCCGAGTTAAACGGGCCTTAAAAAATCCAAAGAACCTATTTCTGGAAAAATCCCGATGTGACGGGGGGTTCTTTACGTTGGCAACCAATCGAGAAAATGTTACTTGGTTCATTTTACGTCGCCGTTTATGAGGATCCCATTGTTGGAAATTCATAAAAGGGAGAAATGTTTGGGTATAAGGTTTTGCGCGAGTTTAATAGGCAAAATTACCGAAAACGCAATAAGGACATGTTGACAAGCAACTGCTTTTTACTATGGCAAGAAAACAGTGCCCATCACTCACCACAGTAACATGATGAGTAATCAATTGTTTTTTACTAAATTGGATAAGACTACTGAATGACAATGTCATTTATTGGTAAACATTTCACACGATTTATGACATGATTTGACAATTCATTTTCTTTTTATTGAAGTGGATAAGACTACTGAATAACAATGTCATTTATCCGTTAAAATTTTACACGATATATGACACGATTTGACCGCTCATTCACTTTTTACTGATGTAGATAAGACTACTCAATAAAAATGTCATTTATCGTTTAAAATTTTACATGATATATGACATGATTTGACAATTTATTTCTTTTTCTGACATTGAAATGACTCATCAATGAAAACGTTGTGAACTCATACCTTATATAATGAAATAACTTAGGGCCTCTCACTTTTAAACAAATTTATCAACCAAACAAATTCTTAAGTTGTTTTCTTCAATTTCACCTATTACCATGGCTACTAACCCAAATAAAGTTAGATTAATTGTTCTTATGTCACTCCAAGAAGCGCATGATGAAGAGTCTTGTTTGAAGGAACAAATGTTGAACTTGATGCATCGCTTCGCAAATAGATTTACAAGGCGTAGGCCAGAAATTAACTTGCTGAAGTCGTTACCAGATCACACACTTATCGACTACGGTCGCTACGCCCTAAAGAGAATGACATGTGCGAACATGAGAAATGTTGCATCCTTGAGAATGGATAGGGACGAGTTGCTTAGAAGCTTGCAATAAAAGAAAGAATTCATCAACAACTACAACGGAATGTTAAAGCTTTATTGCTTAACATCATCTTGCTAACCATGTTTATTGTTGTTTGTTGTAGTTTTTATGTTATCAAATTGTCTAAATAAGGTTGGCCATGTACTCTTGTACATGTGGTTTTTTTGTTGTAATGCTTTGAACGGATAATGTTAGTTTTATATTTTCAGTTAAGAGTTTGCAAATAACAAAAATAAAATTCATACAAATGTACAAAACATACCAAAAAAAACTAATGCAGATACACTCAATATTCTGTTCAACAAATGGATAAACAACATAGCAAGTTATTATGGAGTCAAGTGACAAACTTTGAAACATGATATCTTATTCATATTAACTCTAGTTCTCGTAAATTTTCGTTTGTTGCGAAGCGCTCATCAAACAGAACATAAATCATCAAAACAACAAAATTATATACAACATATACATATACTAAAACGTTTACAAAGTTTGCACGTAATCACTTTCGTAACAAGTTTTTTTACAAACAAAAACCCTAAACCCTAAACAAAAAATAAATTCGGGGACAAATACCAAAGCCACTATTATTTTTTTATAAAAAATTATGTATGTCGCGTATGATGAATCACGACTATCTGACGTGGCAAATATTAGGGTTTGTATTATTTTGGAATCAATCTTAGCCCGACACGTGTTTTATGAGCTGATCGTTTAACTTATTACGCGACATACAGGTCCATAATGGTATATCTAGAAAACTTGGTCCTCTGTAGGAGAAAGATGAAGCAAATGGCGCAATTATTGATATCTTCAGGATGTTATATGTGTATAATCAATTACAAATACCATTGGGTGTCTTCCATCTCAACTTTCTTGTACATATCTAGGCTTACCAATATTCAGGAGGAATGTCCCAAGAATTTAGGCTTGGGTGTGGCGAAGAATTTAAAGAAGTCTAGCCAGGCTCCTAAAGATGTTCTAGTTGGTTCGAATGAGGGATTTAAACGATTTAAACAAGCTTATAGACATGTTTCTTCAAAGCCTACCGCCAACACTAGTGGAAATAAGAAGAATGATGTGGAGCCTACCAAAAAGATTAGTAATTGAAATCCATTTGATGTGCTTAACTCGATAAAAAATGATATAGATTTGGGTACCAACATAGGGACTTCAAATTTGGTTAGTCCCGATTTTAGTGGATCCTTGTTTTGGAATGTGGAAAGTAGTAGTACTAAAACTACTCCTATTTTTGATAAAATTGGAATGTTTGAAAAACTAATATTGATGGGAAACTTACTCTTGTCGATGATGAGGGTGAACTTCTGAAAAAGGTTGATTATTCGAATGATCATGATAATGAGGATGAAGTTGCATCAGTGGATAATGATATGGCTCGCTCCATTGCTTCAGAGAAGGTTGGTTTTGGTACTAATAGTTTGCTGGAACAATGGAGAGATATTTATGAGATTGATGATTTTACTATGACTCGTACTATGAAGATATGTATGAAGGTCATAAAAGTCCCGAAAATATTTAAGCTATGTGCGATAATTTGGACATCAAAGTGCGAGGTCGCAAGAAGACATAGTTTTATTTTTTCATTTGTAGTCTAGTCATTTTGTCTACCTTCCTTTAAGGAAGTAGTTTGCCTATGTAAAAGGCAGAGATGTGGGATTCACCCTCATCTATTATACTTAATTGTTTTTTGATGTAATAAAATTTACATGGGAAACCCTTTACCAAAAAATAATCTAGGCTTACCAAATGGTGCTAACATGTCAACGTGTACCAATTGGTGTCATTTGATTGAGAAATTCCACAAACAACTTTCTAGCAAGACAACACTCCTCTTTGGGGGGGGGGTGAAATCGGGGGGGGGGGTGGGGGGGGGGGGGGGGGGGGGGGGGGGGGAGGGACTACTAACTCCTCGACTATCACAGTCGTCCTTGATGGCCTAGGTAGTTACTACTTTTCATCCTTCAAAGTGCCTACAGCTATCATCAATAAGCTTGAAAGTATCTGTATAATTTTTTTGAGGTTAATAATCTCGATAAAAGGAAGATGGCTTTGACTAATGGGGATAAATTGATTGCGCCGCCTAATCAAACTTTCCTCAAGATTGTATCTAGCCACATTAAGGTATTTAGTCCTAAATGTCCCGTGTTTTTTTCTTTAAACAATAAATTCGTGTTCATAATTAGATGTATATATATTTTTCTTGTAATTGGACACCAAAATGTTAGGTTTTTATGTATTTAGCCAAACAAGGTAAAGCCACAGAAGGGATAC
The DNA here is from genome assembly GCA_026074375.1 of Tanacetum coccineum. Classification (NCBI taxonomy): domain Eukaryota; kingdom Viridiplantae; phylum Streptophyta; class Magnoliopsida; order Asterales; family Asteraceae; genus Tanacetum; species Tanacetum coccineum. The sequence continues at coordinate 4,611 of BQNB010090254.1, read as the reverse complement.
ACCCCAATACACCATGTAACAGTAGTCGTATTCCAACGCGCTTTCGATACTACGGTATGTACGTACCATATAATAAAATTTCCAGCGACAAATGTTTTTTCTGGTTATATATTTTTAAGAATAACTTTAAGATGAATCGCTATGTCTAAACACACACACCACAACACACACAACACACTAGTGCAGCTAGTCTAGTTGAGTGATATCAACTCCTCGACTGGGGCTAGAGACACGCACACTATGCGGGAGAGTAGTCTATATATCTCTCTACCACACACACACCATTGTTAGTAGTGTATAGTGTTAGAAATAGTATAAAAAAAGCCTGACAAGCCCCGTTACAATCTTATGTCATAAAACGTTACACTCCCTAACTAACAAAGTATGATAATTTAGTTAAAAAAATATTTACACAATATTGAATCTAAAAACCATCTTCACCTGTTAAGGGTATGTTTGGCAAAACTAGTTGCAAGCTATAAACTGTAAAGCTGTTAACATCAACTGCAAGTTGTATATTTTTTTTCAAATAAAATGTGTTTAGAAATAGCTGCTGTAATTATAAGATTGAAATTACTTAAAAGGACATATTTAAAGATTCTCTAAAGTTATGGTCAAACATGATTGATCATGTTAAGTTTATCGTGAGTGAAAATAAATAAGTGGGCCCATGATTTTTATTAAAAGAAAAAGTTTTTTGCAATTAACTTATTTGTGATTGGTGAACATGATGTATCATGTTTGACTCAACTTTAGAGGATTCTAATCCTAGATTATATTATAGTTGGAGGGTATATGAGTAATTTACAGACTTGACTTAACAGCTCCTAACAATTTTAAGAGCTTCATCGATCAGCTTTTTATTTAGGAGCTAGTTGTTTGACATAAAAGATTAAAGTTGATGCATCTAAATAGAGCTATTTATTCTAGAAGAAATTATTTTTGTAACAAAAAGCTTACAGCTCTACAAAAAGTTTCAAAAAAGCTCCTGCCAAACAGACTCTAAGACGTGAGGTTACAATTAGGGGTGTCAAAAAAACGACCCGACCCGACCCCGACCCGACCCGACCTTATTGGGTCGTAGATCAACTCGGTCAAAACTTTATTCGGGTCAACCCGATTGACCCGAGTTCTAAATAGGGTCGGGTTCGGGTAGAAATATTTAGGCTAACTCGGGTTCGGGTCAACCCGATTGACCCGAATAATTTTTATTTTATTTTTTTCAATATAAATTTATAATTTTTCTATTAAAAAGATTTTTAAAAAGTTTTTTTTTGGTCATTTTACTCAAATTCGGGTTGACCCGACCCGAATTGACCCGAACCCGAGTTGACCCGACCCGAATTGACCCGAACCCGAGTAACCCGAGTTCAAATAGGGTCGGGTTCGAGTATATATTTTTTAATCTTGACCCGACCCGAGTGACCCGAACCCGACCGACCCGACCCGATTCACAGCCCTAGTTACAATATACTACTTATAGTTATTATTATTTTAGAGCTCATTGCATTGTTATCATATGTATGTAAGTTTCTTAAATTGTAATTTTCAGTGAGTGGGTGTTTTAAAGAGTTGTAAGCAAACATAGCATTACTATACAACTTGTAATGCTTAAAAACTAGTTATGAAAATCTTAAAGAGTTACTTAAAGTTACTCTTGTGGATGATGGGGGTGAACAAGGTTGAATATCCGAATGATCATAGATCAATGAGCGATGAAGGTTGCGAATCAGGATAAAGATATGGCTCGTCCATTGCTTCAGACAAATGTAGTTTTGGTACTATAGTTTGCTAGAACAATATAGAGATATTTATGAAATTGATGATTTTTACTATGACTCTCCGTACTATGAAATATATTGTATGAAGTTCAAAAAAGTCCAAAAAGATTCAAGCTAAATCGATAATTGGAACATCAAAGTGCGAGTCGCAAAGAAGACCATAGTTTTATTTTTTCATTTGTAGTCTATGTCTAACCTTCTTTAAGAAAGTAGTTTCCTATGTTTGTTTTGAACGAACGACCTTTATTAGAACCACTAGCAAGAGCTAGAAAATTACAAAGGAATCAAAATGGGCTGTTGAAGCCAACTAACCAATTCAAAGTTCCATTAACATCTACTACACCCTAATAAAAGAGCGTAGAAACAATATGGGTCGAAAAATAGCAATCCTTTCGGGAATAAAGACTCCAAAACAGGAGCGGAAGATGTAGGATTCACCCTCATCTATTGTACTTAATTGTTTTTTTGGTGTAATAAAATTTACCTGGGAAACCCTTTACCAAAAAATAATCTAGGCTTACCAAATGGTGCTAAGATGTCAACGTGTACTAGTTCGTGATCATTGATTGATAAATCCACAACATCTTCTAGCAAGACACTCTCCTATTGGTGGTGTGGGACTAACTCGCATCAAGTCCGTCCTTAGTGGCCTAGGTACTTACTACTTTTCATCCTTCAAAGTGCCTACAACTATCATCAATAAGCTTGAAAGTATCTGTATAATTTTTTTGAGGTTAATAATCTCGATAAAAGGAAGATGGCTTTGATTGCTGGGGATAAATTGATTGCGCCGCTTAATGAAACTTTCCACAAATTGTGGTCTAGCCACATTATAGGGAAAAAAATGAACATGGCCCATAGTGTACTTTGAACTAGGAGGGTTTTAATTAATGGAACAATATTTCCCGGCGTCGTTGAGCACTAAGGAGTTAATAGAACAAAAATATGTGGGCCGTCTAATGAGTTGAACACTTGATACGTGTCAAACATCGAGTGAAATAGTGAAGTTGAGTATTTGTGTATAACAATTTTAGAAAGTTAAAAGGAAAAAGTGACCATAAAATGAATCATTTTTTTAATAGTTATTTTGTACTTATCTTTTTAATTAATGGACAATATTAGACAGAGTAAGTTCTCATATTCCTCCATGAAGGATGGCATGCATGGTAAGGAATAAGGATCATTTTACGGGCAGGCTTAACTAGATGTCGAACACAGGTAATTAACCAAACCACACCTCACTACCATACTTTTGTACCGTAAGATTTTGTTTACGTTAACAATAGTATATATTATCAATATCTTCAGGATGGTATATGTAAATAATAGTCAATTGTATTAAAACTTAGGGTCAAACCGAAATTAGATAGTTCGACATTTCCTTAGTCTATAAACAATTTCCTTAGGGGTGTCTTACTATTTTTTCACTACATCTTGTAATTGAATCAAAATTACATAAAACTACATAATTAACTAATCACATTAAATAAACTTCTTATCGTTAATGTGTATGTCTTTTTATTATCAATTCCATTACGTCTTATTATACAAACCAAACATGATTAATAACGGTACTTACTATTATTTCATTACGTCGTTTATTCCATACATTTGACATTTTATTTTTTCCTACCAAACATTTGTGCAAGTATTTTTTCCTACCATACATTTGACCGAAGGTTTACAAATTTAACTTGACAAGATCGAAATTTGTGCAAGTATCCATCATTAATTAATTTAATGGAGGTGATTTGCACATTTTATTTTTTTTGCCATCTGTCACACCCCTTAATTTACTGCAGCGGAAGACTGGGTTTGGGATTGTGACTTCATGGCGTGAAGAGGACTTGATTCGAGAGATAGACCTCTACATGCCAACATACCAGTGCAGACTCCATATATATCTCGTAATATAGAACACCTAAGAAAAACATTGCTAAAGTGTCAACATAAAGTTAGTGAGTTCATAGGTTTTATTGTTTGATAATAGGGACGAACCACAAGATTTATAACCATGGTATGAAATATAGAAATCCAATATATCATAATGAAAAGTATTTACTATTGTCTAAGCTCATGGCACCGAAGCGTTAACATGTATCATGAGAGATAAGCCCATGCAGATGTCCAACCCGCGACATCCGTGACTGACTCAAATGAAACTGTGTTTGCTTGACTAATGTCAGTCCAAGACAAACAGGGAAGTCATTCCCGATAGATCTATCCATAACATTCGCGCTTACAAGAATTAACGGTTCATGATAAATTGGGCAATATAGTAAGTTGGGTTGAGTAGGGACTTAGACCCAATAGTAAATCAGTAAATGTACTTCTGTTCAACTGTCAAAAATAAGCAATGTTCTCACCCCAAAAGATGATTTAAAACAGTAAAGTAGGGGCTATGAAAACTCACCTTGTCAATTAATCGTCGGAGTTTGAAAATGGATTATAACACGTCAGGTAGCGACTCAGTCAAACACCTAAGTAATTATAACAATTCTGAGTTTTCATTCTAATACTTAATGTATGCAATGAATTATGCAAATGATCAAAAGGCATGGTCATTTATGTAGTAACGTTTTATGCTTCCAAAATGTTATTCAAACCGTTGGCTCTAGGGGCGACTTTACAACTATAAGTATTCATATAGGAATTTATACTATTACTCGTCGTAATTTATAATTACAAGTCCATGTGTTTTATGTCTAAAGAAAACATTCTTTTTAAGTTACTAAGTTTATATATATAATAACCTAAGGATTTTCATCAAATACAAAACCTATTTTACTATGATCACAATTGTACGGGAAATTTTTCGCTTTATTACATT
>BQNB010090253.1:15251-27192 GCA_026074375.1 Tanacetum coccineum | reverse complement strand
TTCTAACTTAACCATACAACTTACTACGAGCTATGACTAACTATATTGGTAGTGACCGACACTTTTTCGTATTTCTAACATACAATGACTATCGGCTAATACCTTTAGGTATTAGCCATGTTTATGATAATATAATGTTTTGATTTGTCTTTATATCAATTGTTCTTTATTCGTTGCATGTTGATTATGTTTATCACTTCATACCCGTTTATGTGCTTAATTATGTGTTTTTCCTATCATTCAACTGGATCTAGTCCTACATATTTGATGCGCTGCAACTTCGATGTTGTTTGGGCGTAGGCTAAGAGTCCAAGATAGAAACATATAATGCTTATTCATATAGCTAGACTAATAGGATCACCAATAAAAAACCTTGTTTCGATCTATGGTTAAGTGGATAGGTAGACTAAGCCGGTGACTTAGGATTACACATAACGTCCTGTTTCCATAGGTAGTTAAGTGGGTGTGGACTACTAGTATATGAATTTCCATTAAGCAGTAAGTTGGTAACGCCTCTATGAGCTAGGATTCAATATAACCACCAATATAGTTTCCTAGATAAATTATAATCAACGGTGTGAGCTTTATGCGGGTTTAGGTTAATTGTGACAGGATTAACTAGCGACAAACCTCGAGTCTAGGGAGAAGATCCACCTAACTTTGGAATGATATACCACCAACGAATTAATACAATCATTGCACGAATAGACAATCAAGGCATATTATTAGATTAAACTGGCTAATACGTTTTCCTCATATTTGACCACTTTTCAATCTTTTGTTAATCACTTGTGTGTGTTATTTGTCATTACCTTAGGATAGTTAAAACTAAACATGTAAAAACCCCTCTCTTTGCATTAGTTTAGGTTTAATTAGATTTAATTAGAATAATTAGGTTAGATTAGTACTAAACCTAGGTAAATAAAATACCGATAGAATTAAGAGTTAACTTTCACTCTCAGTGATCGACACCCTACTTACCACGAAGCTACATCTGATCCGGTACACCGCCCGTTAGAGTGTTGTTTTTAGGTATAGTCGGCATAAAATAAATAATAAAACTTGATAATAAATAACAACCTACACGACGACACATCACTATACATTCCTCTTGCAATTATATTCGCACTCTGTTTTTTACTTTGCTTGTTTTTTGGTATAGAATGTGAAGTGACTAGTTTTGACCTATCTGCATTAACCTTAGTATTTGACACTTTCTTAGCCTTAACTGCTATGTTTTTAGGCAATGGTGTTACATAAAGAAGTGTTCCTGAGGTCTTAGATTTGCCAAACTTAGTGTTCACATTCTTCCCTTCTTTCAATGGTTTTAAGCTTATTTTTTAGTTTAGATATTGTCATCAAAAGATCTTGATTTTGAGCCCGCACAGCATAAGCATATGTCTTTTGATTAACATGTTCAATTAACTCATCAAATCTCTTTTTGATGTTGAGTCCGTGTTGCTTTTATTGAATTGAAAAGCTTTTAATATTCAAGTTTAATATTTTTTCTTTCTTGAACAAGATAATCAACTTGAGTTTTTAGTAACACGTTCTCATCATTTAATGTTGACAAACTTGACTTTCAAGAGACGTCACAAGCCATTTTCTCTTTTTGATGTTGTAGTTTGAGTTCAAAATCAACGCTTTGAGCTTGTGATCGCTTAAAATTATTTTTAAGAATTTTGATTCTTTTTGAGTATATTGGCTTGGATATTTAGAGCCACTGAATTTTCTCAAGTTTCAATTTCTTAACTTCATTTTTCTGTTTTTCAACAGAAATTAACACACAATATTGAATTTCTCGAGTCAAGGATACTTCCAAAAATTGATCGATCTCATTTTGTAAAACATTTTCTTTTGGAGATTATTCTGCAACTTTCTGTTCCATTGATTCAAAAATATTTAACATTTCCTGTACTTCTTCAATGAGTTCTTGTTGAAGTTCATTCCAATTCGTTGACAAAGATTCATACATCAGAATCACATCGGTTTTATAAAACTCTCTTAAAGAATTTTGATTGTCAGACATCCATCTTCTTTTTCTATCTTCTAAAAGAGTGACATCAATTTGTTTTTGTAAATCGTTAATTGCTAAACCTATTTTTTCAAACATTTTTAGCAATTTACACTCTTTTTGCATTTTTAGACTTGGTAAATCTGATGTAACTTCTTTTGTCTCAAAACAAATATTATAATTAGAAGGAATTGAAAAATATGTTTGTTCAGCAGAATGTTCTTGTTGAGGAACAAATGTTTCATAAAGAGCATTTAATTTTCCATAGTTAAGTTGAACCATTTTGTTTCTCATTTTCAATCGACTTTCTTTCGCATCCTCTAAAGTTTCCTCAAAATCAAGTGAATCAATTTTTAAACTAGAACTATGAAGCATTTCTCCATGATACATTTTGGGTTGTGCTGCAATGGTTTTAATAACCTAACCCAGCTTTGAGAAAAGCAATTTATTTGTTTGAATTGGATTGACCCATTTTATAAATATTGTTCATGGGGAACTTAATTCTCTCTGAGATCATAAATATCTTCAAGATATCGATTTTCTTGTTCTTTGAAAGCCTTTTTAGCTAACTAAGTTTCATGTTGAGTTATTATCTTTAAATTTTAATTTTGAAAAAATCACTTTCAATTTTATCTTTTTCTTTCAAAATTCGCTCAATGGTGTCCTTATCAGCACGTATTTCATGTTCCAACTCTTCACATGTTTTTTTATATTTTGAACATTGAATTTTTTTTACTCAAATGTTTTGACCCGACCCTTAAACGTCTTAAGCTCCTTTTGTAGCAACTCTTTTTGCTTGTTAAGCTCATTGTTTAATTGTTTTTTATTTTCAGCTTCTCTTTGAACATTATATGCTAGCATTTGAATATCATGATATTCATAATGAGCATTTGAATCATGTTCAGACGTGCCATCATTATTTTCCACATAAGGATCATTAAATATGATATTAGAATCAATTTGATCATCATCAGATGTGTGAATAATAGTTTTACATTTCACACGATTCACTTGTTCATGAACCTTGTTTGAAGCATTTACCTCACTGACACCCTTTGCATCATAGGATGGTTTAGACTCAGCATTTTAATCAACTAGTTAGATTCGAGCCATCATGATTACTGCAACAGTTAACTCTTCTAATGTTTCATCTCCATAAGAATTATCAAGCATGAAATCATTTTCTTCATCCTAGAGATTGCTTTCGGCTTCATCTTTCATAGCTAGCAACATTTGTTCTCCAAAATACTTTGCATCAGGAACTCTTGGTTTCTGACAATCACGAGCATAGTGGCCTTTTTCATTGCAGTTATAACACTGAACATTTGCCTTTCTCAGAGTTGACTTAGTTCGTGGAACACGCTGAACAATTTGATTACTTTCATCATTCCTAGTTCCTGCATTAAATGCTTGATTCCTGTTTTGTCTCCTTGCATTCCTGTACTATTGCCACCATAACCTGCATTCTTGGTTTGTATATCAACTCTACCATCATGAATCACAGCTTGATTTCTTGTGTTTGAGGAAGTACAAATACGATTATTGGTAGGTATGGAGAACTTCTGAGTGATTGCTCGAGCTAATAACATCATGGCAGTTGTAAGCTTATCTACTTGAGAATCCCTTTGTAACTCCCCTTTATACTTATCTTCATAGTCAGCAATTGATGAAGGATGTGTGACATAGTATGGTTGTGGTAAATAAGAAGAATTTGCATGATATTGTGACAAAGAAGCATTTAAATTAGCAAGAAGGGCTAATGGATCATGATTCTTGGAAGCTTTCTTTGCTCTGGATGCTAGAACATGTGGTTCAAATTGTACTAAGGAATCATACAGCTCATCATAGGAAACTGTATCTCCTGTTTGATTGTAATGAACCATGGTAACATATTTTGCTCCACTTAGGTTGCAAACAGTTGAGAAACTTAGTGTTGATTGACACTAGAATAGGACGAACATTATTATGATCCATAATATTCACCAGTGTTGTCAATCTTTCATACCCCAGATTCTAGATATTCTCCTTCCTTTACTGCAAATTTATCAAACTCATACATGAGTCGTGGAGTTGTCTAATGACTAGTCACATCAGAACCAAACATTCCTTTTGATTCGTTCCCATATATCCTTAGCATTTTTACACGCATCCACTAAATTGTAGATATCATTAGGTATTGCTTGAAGAAGATAATTCATGACTTTCACATTAGCAATGTATTGCTTCTTGTTACCCTTAGTCATTTTGGACAATGGTTCAAGTATCTGCTCAGTAGTATTGTCTGGATTAGAAATCATTGGCTTGACATAAGGTCCTTTCTCAATTGAACGCTACATTCGATCCCCCTCTTCAAGCTTATTATCCAGAAACCTTCTGAACCTACTTTCCCATGGAATATAATTCTTTTCTCAAAGCATTGATGAGGGTTTCTTTTCATTAGCTACTGAGTCAACTAGATTTTGTTGATTTGAAGTAGACATGTTGTGTCGAATGATTACAATGCAAACTTAGATCGTTTTAGAGATAGAGTCTTGTAATCTTGAAATCAACGAGCAATTACAACTTTCTTTTGTATTACAACTCCTTGAATGATGTAACCTTGAAGAAACAAAACATTGATTTGTTTTGAATATGTAAGTAACAAAGAGCTTTTATACGAAAGTTAGTTTTCAAAAATTAGAAGATACAAAACTATAGAAAACTAGAAGGGGGATTAAATAGTTTACCACTTTTTAGTTTAAGGTTTTAAAGTGTTTATAAAAATTATATGGTCGACTTTATGTGAATTCAAAACTTGCAGAATATAAACAATATACTTATCTAAACAATCAATAGGATAGTATGAAAAAATAATGTAAGACAAGAGATAAGAGTAAAAAACAATCTTCAACCAACGATGCGAGGATGTATCGTGGTTCGGTAAAGAAGCACCTCTTGCCCTACTTCACTCCTGAGCACCTAACTCGAGGGCAGATTTCTGTCACTATTTCAACAAGCTCCTTTATGGGCCCCGAGATAACTTACACAAACTTAGCTTACTTGATTTCCAACCACTCAGTAGATGTTCGAGTCTATAATTAGCTAGAACCAATCTATCACAACTTCACTACACAATTGAACTTCACGACTTGATCACGGATACACTAAATTCTTCACACCTTAGTTTTCTTCACACCACTACTTCACCAAGCCACTACTATAATCACACCTAACTAACACTACTAGGAAAGATCACCAAGATCTAACTATACTTACAACAATCACCAAGATCTAACAACTACATAACTTTACAAGATTTACAAATGATTTACAAGTTATGATATGGATGCAATAAGATTGCAACAACACACAAAGGTGTAATACTTCTTCACTTGATGATGGAAGTATTCTTCTCTTGTACTTGAGGAAATTGAGCTTGGATCACTTGGAAACAGAGCTTTATGATTAGATGATCAAAAGATTTTAATTAGATGTGTGGGATGGTTTAGAACAGAAAGAATGAGTGCAAAAGGTGAGAAAATAGTAGGGAAAAGTCCAGTATTTATAGGACAAACTGGAAGAGCATCTACATATGGGAGGTCCCCTTAAATAGGTGGGCGGTCCCCTTAAAATAAAAGGGGCCGCCCGTGTATTTAAGGGGGGCGCCCTAGACTAGGGGTTCCCCAGTTTGTCTTTTGTGTAGGTGGATTTTTTGGAACTTTTCTAGCCGTTTTAGGTCTGAAAATTTGAATTTCAAAATGTTTATTTTAGATAAAACATTTCTTTTAATTGTAGAAAATGTTTTGTAATGTTTATAAAAATGTTTACAACATTTTATAAAAGTGTGAGGTTTGAATAAAAATTTCCTTTGATCATAAAATGCATTAAGCATTTATTTATTCATACCTTTAAGTGATATAATTTTTGAAATGAAAATTTACTACTAATTACTTGTTTACGTTTAATTTTACATTGAATGTTTTTATATTTTGTGATTATCAAAACGTAAAGATGTGAAAAATATTAATAATGTTTTTAGGCATTATTTCTATCAACAATATCCCCCTTTTTGATGATTATAAAATTTAAACTCATTAAATGTAAATCTATTTTCAAAGAAGTATTTAGTGAGTTTTGTGTCATTTCTCCCCCTTTTTGTAGAATCAAAAAGGCATCGTCGAGAATTGCTAGTAAAATCGACGGAATAAATGCTCCCCCTTGATGTGTGCTCCCCCTTGTTCGAGGGCACCAAGGAATCGAGCTATGGTTTCTTGGCTACAAAAACGAGTTAGAACAATACAAATATTTCTAACATGTAGCAAGAATGAAGGAAAAATATAACAAGTGCAAGCAAACATCAAAGCAAAAGATACTTCATTCATTTAGGACAATGTGTGTGAACTTCACACAAGCATACAGAAAGAAAAACAAATATGCTTTAGAAGCATTAAAAAAATCCTAAATAGCCATAGAAGGATTTTTGACTTGCTTGCGACACAAAAGGGTTTGACGATTATTTGGAGGCATATTATGAGATTAGTTGGTCGGAGAGTTTGGAGCGGAGGCGGTTGTGGAAGGGTAATCTCTTTGAACTCTAGGTGGTGGATGAGGTCGAGTGAGGAGGAATTCAATCCAATTGATATCCTCACTTAAAGCAAGGAATTATTTTTGGGTGAAGATGCAACAAGGGCAATACCCAACATGGGTTTCAACTTGATTAATGTTAAGGGTGTGTGGTAAGTTTGGAGAGTAAGGTGATGAGGGAATGTTGTTTTGTTGTTGTGAGAGATGCATGGCTAAGAGATTTGATAGGTCTTGTAGTTGATTAATGTCATCAACTAGGCTTTCTCTACTTGGAGATAGAGGTGGTGTGTGTTGAGTTTGGTTGTCACTTTGAGGTGGAGCTTGAGTGTGAGTAACATGTGAATTGATGGGTGAGATGGGAAATAGAGGATGTGAGACAACTTGTGGTGATGTGGGAGTGTCATTAATGTAAGGATTTGGTAATGATTGATTGGGGTGATTGTTTTTTTCAGATGGTTCATGATGAGGAGTGAGTGGTTTTGGCATTGGTGTAGGTGAACTTACATTGAGCTCATTGGATGTGTTACAAAGGTTTAGTTTCTTCCTCCAAATGGGTTTCACACTCATTTTGGCTACCCTTGATGGTTTGGATGTGGGTTTGTTAGGAGATGTCATTGGTGAGGATGATTGTGATGATGATGGTTGAGGATGTATTTATAGTGGAGGAAAGGTTTAAATTAGGAAGAATGAACATTTAAAGGATCAAATCCAAGAAATGTTTGTGAATTTAGGGAAACAATAGCTAAGTCTAGAGGGTATTTGGTCAAAAAGGGATGAAAAATACTGTTTTACCCGTGATCTGCTAGGCCGGTCTCCTTAATTAGGGGTCGGTCCCCTTAAAATTAAGGGTCACCCCCCCCCCCCCCCCCCCCCCCCACCCCCCCCCCCCGCCTTTATGTAATATGGGGGACGCTACGGCATTTTCAGATTTTCCAAAAATCGTTTTCTCAAAATTTGGGTGTGGTTTTTGTTTTGGGGATGGTTAAGTTTGCAAGCAGTCCATCTTTTATGGCAATTGAAGATTTTCGCATCGCAGCAAAAGCATTAACTTTACTACATAATGATAAGATGTAGGATAAAACTATTTCACATATATTTCGGCTTATAATCATAACTTGAATGAAGATCAAAAGAGTGGAAGTGTATAATAATAATGACTAAATATAATCACAGGAATTTTTTTTGTCAAGTGGGTTAAGGAAAAATAAACGAACTTTTGTGCAAATAATAGTGTCGTGCATAGTACGACAATGGGAGAAATAGCGATTATTTCGGACATAAGACATGTAAACCTAAGAAATATTCCAAGTACTCCTTGATTCAATTTTGCTCAATCAAGATTGTTGAAAGAATATATATTAGATTATATACTTTTCAACAAGTAAGAGAAATTATGCATATGTGAAAAATGTTTTTAGCATATCTAAATTATATGGAAAATTGATGAAGGATTTTGTTAAAGTGAATTGGGACTTTTATATACATAAGTAGAAAATCTTAAATTTTGGCTAAACCAAGGTTACGTAATCTTTTATGTAGATTATTCTTTTGAAGAGTTCCCAATTTTTGATTTTGTGCAAAATAGAATCCTAGACTCAGAAAGAGAATTTTTTTTCCTACTGTTAGATGGCCGGTCCTCTTAATTGTATGGCCAACCCCTTTAATTTTAAGGGGACCGCCCGTTAAGAATTAAGGGGGCCGCCCATCTGACAAAAATTTTTTCTTAATTTTTTGATTTTGGCATCTCATTTTGATTTCAGTTCATTGTCCTTATTTACTTTTAAGTTCCTTATTAGTCATTTATGGTAATGAGACTACTTAGTAAGTATTTAATCAATTTGTTCCATCATTCCTAGACCTAGACGTAAGTAATTGAATGGCTCACATTTAAGGGGTTTAGTTAGAATATCGGCAATGTTATCTTCTGATGACACCTTTTCTATGGAAATATTTCCTTTTTGAGAGTGTTGTACATGATTTTTTCTTAAGTCTATGCCCCCTTTGTTATCACACATTATAGGAATGTCATCTAACCTAATGCAATAGTCTACGAGAGCTTATTTCATCCATAGTGCTTGTTGACATGCCTTTCCGACGCTTACATATTCGGCTTCGGTAGTAGAAATAGCAAGAGCGGTTTGCTTCTTCGAGAACCAAGATGTTAAACAACATCCCATAAACGTAAAAACACCACTAGTGCTTTTTCAGTCCACATAATCTCCCGCATGATCAGAGTCCGCATATACTATGGTTTCTATGCCGGACCCCTTAGGATACCATAATCCTAAGTGCATAGTATCTTTAACGTATCGGAAGATACGTTTAACCTCTTCAAGGTGAGAGATTTTAGGATCCTTTTGGAAGCGTGCACAAAGGCAAACACTAAACATGATATCGGGCCTACTTGCCGTTAAGTATAATAAACTTCCTATCATACCTCTATATTTGGTGTTATCTACGGACTCACCTTCTACGTCTTTCATGAGTTTTGTTTCCGTAGATTTAGGAGTTTTCATTGGCTTAGAGTCTTCTAATTCAAATTTCTTAAGCATCTCTTTTATATTTGATTGATTAAAGAATATACCATCTTCTAATTGTTTTATTTATAGTCCTAAAAAAATTTAGTTCCCTCATCATACTCATTTCAAACTCGTCATGCTTGATTTTGGCAAAATCATCACACATCTCTTGACAAGTTGATCCGAATATAATATCATCGACATATATATAGACAATGATGAGATCGGGGTCTTTCTTTTTAGTAAAGAGTGTGTTATCTACCATTCCCATGATGTAATCTTGTTTAATAAGAAAAGCTTTCAATCTATCATACCAAGCTTTAGGAGCTTGTTTGAGTCCGTAAAGAGCTTTCTTAAGTCTATAGACATGATTAGGTTTTGCGAAGTCAATGAATCCCGGAGGTTGTGCCACGTAAACCTCCTCATTGATAAAACCGTTAAGGAATGCACTCTTTACATCCATTTGAAATAATTTGAAGTCTAGTGCGCATGCATAAGCTAACAATATTCTTATGGATTCTAATCTAGCTACGGGTGCATAAGTTTCGTCATAATCAATTCCTTCTTGTTGATTATAACCTTGGGCAACTAGCCTAGCTTTGTTTCTAGATACGACACCATTTTCGTCAAGCTTATTTCTAAATACCCATTTAGTTCCAATTATGGTCATATCCATAGGATTTGGGACTAATTCCCAAACATCATTTGATACGAATTGGTTTAATTCTTCTTGCATAGCAATTACCCAACTTTCATCTTTTAGTGCTTCATTTATATTTTTAGGTTCTATGGTTGAAAGAAAACAAAAGAAATTACTTTTGTCTTGGGCTTGTGATCTAAGAGTTCTTTGATTTAAATTACCTATAACATTTTCTAATGGATGACTTTTAGATTCTTTTATGTTTATAATTTTATTATTTTCTAAGGATTTATCTTCGAGATCATTTCCTAATGGTCTCGTTTTACTAACCTCAATAGCTTCTTCTTCTACTAAATCACCATCCTCCAAAGGTGATGTTTTAGGCGGGGGAGGAGTTTCATTGAATGTCACATTTAAGGATTCTTCGACTATCATTGTTTGTTTGTTAAGAATTATATAGGCTTTACTATTTTGAGAGTATCCTAAGAAAACACCTTCATACGACTTGGTGAGGTAATCTTTTGTATTAAGAATGAAGCATTTACTTCCAAATACTTTAAAATGGTTAAGGTTTGGTTCTCTACCTCTTAATAACTCGTATGGAGTTTTTCCTAAAATATGTCTAATGGAGATTCTATTTATTATGTAGGTTGATGTATCGACCGCATTACACCAAAAATTTTGTGGAATGGATTGTTCATTTAACATGGTTCTACTCATTTCTTGTAGAGTGCGGTTCTTTCTTTCTACTACCCCATTTGATTGTGGAGTACGAGGAGCGGAGAAATTGTGAGAAATTCTGTTTAACTCACAATAGTTTCTGAATTGTACTTCATTATCAAATTCCTGACCATGATCCGTTCTAATTGACACTATGGAACATCCTAATTTATTTTGAATCATTTTGCTAAATATTTCGAACTCTTCGAAGGCTTCGGTTTTATTTCCTAAAAATCTAGTCCATGTATATCGAGAATAGTCATCTACAATTACTAAGGTGTAACGATTTCCTCCATAACTCCGTACGGCGGATGGGCCAAATAAGTCCATGTGTAATAATTCTAAGCATCTAGTTGTTGATACTAATTTTTTGGCTTTGTGACTAGCGTGAGTTTGCTTTCCAATTTTGCAAGCGTCACAAAAATGTCTGTCAAGTTTAAGCTTAGGTAAATTTCTTATTAACCTTAGAAGCCAATGATTGAATTAATTGCATATTTGTGTGACCTAATCTCCTATGCCATAAAGTGGAGTTTTTGTCTAAAGTTGAAAGACATATTTTATCTTCCGGTTTATTTCCTAATTTCATCACATATAGCCCTCTTTTTCTAATTCCTCTACCTATGACCTTTTCATCTTTGATTATTTTGCTATCATGTTCGGTAACTACTACTTTGCATTTATTATCACATATTTGACCAACACTAAGCAAATTAAATTTTAAATTATCTAGGTGCTCAACATTTTCAATAATTAGGGAGTCATGAGAAATCGTACCTTTACCTATGATGTTACCGCGTAAATTGCTTCTGAAAATAACGTTCCCTCTGTTATACGCTTTGTATGTAGAAAACAACTTTCGGTTACCCGTCATATGTTTCGAGCATTCACTATCTTTAATCCACTCGTCGGGCTCTAAGTTTATTCCTAAGCATATCTCATTGGATGCTTGAGCTACAAGACAAGTTTCGTCTTTAGCCTTTTCATCCTCATCTTTGCCAATATCACTCCATGCTCCTCTAATAAAAGCTCTTTGATTATTGCTTCTTGGTGACTTTGGACATTCTCCGATGAGATGATTCGGATCTCCACATCTAAAGAATTTTCTTTCACTTTTACAATTTTTATCATTTCTACTTCTTTGAAATGACTTTCTTTCGTCTCGTGGTTGTCTTACAAATCTTCCTCGTCTTTTGAAGAATTTCGTGAATTCTTTTACGGCCATGGCATATTCTTCGTCTTCACTATCGGAAGTCGAGCTATCTTCACACTTGATTCCTTTTTGGCTTTCAAGGCAAGAGATCTATTTTGTTACCTTTTGCCTTTGACTATTTCGGAATCTTTCTTAATTATTACTTCATAAAATTTTAAGTTTCCAATGAGTTCATCAAGTGATAGAGATGTTAAATCCTTTGATTCTTCAATAGCCGTAACCTTTGCACGCCATTTAGGATGAAGTGCTCTAAGAAATTTCCTAACATAATTCTT
>BQNB010090253.1:0-14347 GCA_026074375.1 Tanacetum coccineum | reverse complement strand
ATATCTAGATCACTTCACTAAAAAGTTTCAAACAAAGTGTTTTATAAGTTTTAAAAGGCCAAAAATTTAGAAAACTATTCAACCCCCCTTCTAGTTTTCCACATAATCGAAAAAATCCAATTGTCCGGTTTAGTGCCATTAAATTTAGGAACATCTAAGCGCATGGCTCGCGGTAACGCTGTTCCAGGATCGCCGCCACCCCATGGCGAACTTGTAACAGATTCTTAGTTTCTTCGAGTTCGGCCTGTATAGCTATAAGTCAAGCCGTAAAGGCGTCCGACTGATCTTTGAGCAATAAACGGATTGCGTTCTTGTCCATGATGAAAGAAATCAATGAAAGCACCGATTGATACGACCCAGTTAGGAACTATCGAAGTTAGGAACTATCGATCGGATAGTACCTCTTTTAGCGTGTGCAAGCTCCTAAGAAAATAGAGAAAAAGAACAGATATTTGATTTGACTAAAAATTGATTCTTTCATTAATCGCAATGGCTTAAATAGACACGTATGGGATAATCCCACATAAACACGAACACATATCCTATAATGACTTTGACATAAATCCTAACACGACTCAAACATATCCTAACAACATAAAGATAAAGATAAAGATAAAGTATGGCGATAATTATCCTATCCCATGACGAAGTCCTTTGTGCCACTTTGACGCCACGGAAACCCGCTTTGCCCTTCCTGCTTCTAACGAACTCGACGTATCATACTATTTCCTTGTATATTTTTTTATTTTTATAAAATTTTATATTATATAACTTATATTAAACACCAGGACTATTCATATGAATAGTAGAATAATATTAAAAAAAATTAAAAGTTCATTATTCACGATTAATTTTTTTTACAAAACGCACTCTCAAGTTTGCTAGAAGTTACAAAATTGACCTTCAACTTTTACATATTTACGACTTTTTTATATAACAAACATTATTTATCAAATATGGAACGCATATCTATCGATTCATTCGGAAAAAAATGTCATCGAAAAGATTATCGATTTGCGAACAAAACAGGCCCAATATTGCAACGCTTCTGACATGCACACGATTTTATAAAAAATGTTGAAGTTTAATATATATTTTTAAAATATTTACAAAACGCACCCTCACGTTTGCGCACCTTCAAGTTTGCTAAAAGTTAAAAACCGACCTTCAACTTTTACCTATTTACGACTTTTTATATAACAAACTTTATTTATCAAATATGTAACGCATATCTAGCGATTCATTAGTAAAAAATGTCATTGAAAAGATCGACGAATTGCGAATGAAACGAGCTCAATATTGCAATGCTTCTGACATGCGAACGATTTTATAAAAAAATAGTAAAGTTTAATATATATTTTTAAATTGTTTACGAAGATAGTCTTTGAGTTATCGGTTCATTGCAAAGTGAGTCTTAACGACCGACAAATAGTAATTGGCGTTATCGATCATTGCGAAAGTAGTCTCGCGCACTCCGCAGCAACGCACAGGTTACGAACCTAGTATACAAAATATTTATTGGTAACGAGGGGAGACCTGGAAGGCTCCATTACCTCTAAGAAACTGCAATTTGGTGGTTTTACGTAGAGGAGGCAAAACGGGCGGGCGGGCGGGTATGGGCACCGGGCAAAACGGGCAACGGGCTAAAACGGGCACTGGCTAAAATGGGCATGGGCTTAAACGGGCACGGGCCAAAAAATGCACGGGCTAAAACGGGCACGGGCCAAACCGGCACTTATGGGATAAATGGGCTTTTGGGCGAATCTTATTTATTTAATTCTGTTTACGTTTTCGCCGGGTTTTTTACGATTTCGCCCGTTTTTTTACGATTTCGTCTGTTTTTTTACGATTTCATCAGTTTTTTTACGTTTTTGTCAGTTTTTTACGATTTCGTCAGTTTTTTTACAATTTTGTCAATTTTTTAACGTTTTCGTCCGTTTTTTTACGTTTTCGTCTGTTTTTTTACGATTTCGTCAGTTTTGTTACGATTTCGTCAGTTTTGTTACGATTTCGTCCGTTTTGTTATGATTTCGTCCGTTTTTTACGATTTCGTCCGTTTTTTACGATTTCGCCGATTTTGTTAAGATTTCGTCCGTTTTGTTACGATTGCGTCAGTTTTGTTACGATTTCGTCCGTTTTTTTCGATTTCGTCCGTTTTTTACGATTTCATTAGTTTTTTTTCGATTTTGTCATTTTTTTACGATTTCGTCAGTTTTTACAATTTCGTTAGTTTTTTTACGATTTCTTCCGTTTTGTAACGATTTCGCCAGTTTTGTTACGATTTTGTCAGTTTTTTACGATTTCGTCACCTTTTTAACTCTTTCGTCCGTTTTTAACGTTTTCGTCAGTTTTTTAACGATTTCGTCAGTTTTGTTACGATTTCGTCAGTTTTTTTACGATTTTGTCAGTTTTGTTACGTTTTCGTCTGTTTTTTTACGTTTTCGTTTGTTTTTTACGATTTCGTCAGTTTTTTTTTACGATTTCGTCTGTTTTTTATGATTTTGTAAAAAAACAGACGTAAACGTAAAAAAACGAACGAAAACGTAACAAAACCGACAAAATCATAAAAAAAAGGACGAAATCGTAAAAAAACTGACGAAAACGTTAAAGAACTGACGAAATCGTAAAAAAACTGACGAAATATTAAAAAAACGGGCGAAATAGTAAAAAAACAGGCGAAATCGTAAAAAAACGGAATAAATCGTAACAAAACTGACGAAATCGTAAAAAACAGACGAAATCGTAAAAAAACGGACGAAATCGAAAAAAACGGACGAAATCGTAACAAAACTGACGAAATCGTAAAAAACGGACGAAATCGTAACAAAACGGACGAAAACGTAAAAAAACTGCCGAAATCGTAAAAAAAAGACGAAATCGTAAAAAAACAGACGAAATCGTAAAAAATGGGCGAAATCGTAAAAAAGCTGACGAAAACGTAAAAAAAATGACGAAATCGTAAAAAAAGAGTGAAATCGTACAAAAACGAGCGAAATCGTAAAAAAACGGATGAAAACGTAAAAAAACTGACGAAAACGTAAAAAAAATGACGAAATCGTAAAAAAATGACGAAATCGTAAAAAAACGAGCGAAATCGTAAAAAACAGACGAAATTGTAAAAAAGTTGACGAAATCGTAACAAAACTGGCGAAATCATAAAAAAAGGGGTGAAATCGTAAAAAAACATACGAAATCGTAAAAAACGGACGAAAAAGTAAAAATTGACGAAATCGTAAAAAAAACTGACGAAATCGTAAAAAAACTGACGAAATCGTAAAAAACGGACGAAATCATAAGAAACGGGCGAAATAGTAAAAACCGGACAAAAACGTAAAAAACCTGACGAAAACATACAAAAGCATATAAATCAAAGATAATAATACGGGTTTGAAAGCCGAAAAGTGATGGGCAAAAAGAACTATTAAATAAAGAAGACCCGCCGAGTAGCCCATTTAGTGTTTTACATGTGCCCATAAGCGCCCATTTAGTGTTTTAAATGTGCCCATAAGCGCCCATTTGGTGTTTTACATGTGCCCATAAGCGCCCATCAATAATAATTTGATGGGCAAAAAGTGCCCCATAACTTTTAAAAATGTGCCAAAAAGAGCCCATGAATTACCAAATGGGCAAGATTTGCCACCTCTAAAGCTTAATATATATACTTGTGGGTGGGTATGTAATAAAGCTTATAAGTATAGTTGAACAAATATATACATTACAACTACTAAATCTGTGTGTGACATTCGGTGATCATCTTTGTAACCTATAGAAGTGTACCATCGTTGTGAAGGCTTCTCCGCCAAGTGAAAGGAGCTCGGTGACTAGTGTTTAAGATTTGCTTTTTAAATTTACCAAGTAAAAATTTACTTTTTTTAAAAAAGATTTGCTTTTTAAAAAAACTTTACGTTATAAAAGTTTTTAAAAAAAATTAAAAGTTTAAAAAAAGTAAAAGTTTAAACATTCCTTATACTAATTAATTAAACATTCCTTATGCAAAGTGATGGAATGTTTAATTCCTTAGTATAAGGGAATGTTTAAGATTCCATCACTTTCAATTTCATCCGTTTTTCAACCAAACACGATTTGGAATTTGAATCTAATTTCAATTTCTTAATAATCCTTAACCAAACGGGCCCTAAATGCAAATATAGTGATAAATTATACTCGTATGATAGAAACAGAAAAGTAAACTGTTGATGAAGAAGACCGAAAGAAAAAGTGGAACAAGATATGGTGGTGAAGATCTTTCTCACATATTTCTTGAAAAAGTGAGAAGTGAGTGAGTGGGGTTCGTTCAAAAAAAAAGTGAGTGGGGTGAGTTAGTCAAAAGGGAATAGTATAGCTACGTGTGTATTGTTAAACTATTGTAATGGAAAACAAACCATCTTACAAGACATTTTGACATGTTAGTCAATGTTGCATGCAAAAGGAATAGGAGGGCAAGCATGGGGTCTACGCATAATGTGCAATCAAATTACCTTATTTCGAATACAAACTAAGGTAGACAATTAAACTAAAAAAGAAAATCAAAAAAAAAAAAATTAGAACTTTATATTTTCTTTTTCAAATGACAATTTGTCGTGTGATGTTTGAGAGTAACCGGCCCGCTATAACGAGTAATACATGTTGCATAGGCTTGCCATTTTACAACATGGTGAGGGGCTCAACATTTGTCCAGTGATGTGAGCAACTCACTCGTGACTTCCCATAATCATGCAAAAGATAAAAGTGTAGTTGGGTTTGTGAGACTGCTCACCATATATAAATCAAATACCGCACCTCCCATGAGGTTAAACCAAATCACCATAACTTCACTTAAATCATCCTTAGCTGTAACCCATGAGTGATTACGTAGCATTTAAACGCCATAGGGATCAGTTCACACTCACGCTGAAGGAAGGTTCATTTTGCTCACGAATGTTGAGCGACGAACTGCTTTTTTACCGGGTCTTGTGAAGCTTTTGTTTACTTTAGGGGGTGTTTGTATTTGCGTTTGTATGCAAATTATCTGATTATTGCGTTTTTAAAACGCAAATAATCATCTTTTTGTGTTTGGCAAACAAAGTTGAAAAATCAATTAACTACGTTATAGTACTTTCAAAATGACGTTTTGTAGCAGCAGCACATCTCATGCTTTTTGAAAACGTGATATTCTTTTTTTCTCTGATTAAATACTATTAGTGCTTATCAATACTGTTTACTTTTGTGTGTCCTTTTTCCCATGCAGCCATAACGTTTAGTTTTTGACTTTTCATCATGCTTTATTCATGTAATGATAGTTGACATTATAAGTATAATTTATACACTGTAAGCTTTTGAATAATTTGATTTTGCCAAACCACTTAAAAACACTCACTCGATAACTGCTGATTATTATTGCGAATAGCAAATAGCCATGAATCGGCAAAAGATGCTACACTATATTTTATAAAACCCCGTTTAGTAACACTGATTATTTGAAAATTCGTTTTTCAAACGAATAATCTATTTGAATAAATCAATCCAAACACACCCTAATTGCTTATGTGAGATATTTTGTGAGGTATATTTGTATAAAATTTGTATTTAATTAAAAGGTATGTTCGGTGAGGGTTCTTGTGACTGATAAGAGCCTCAGGTGTCATAAACCATAACACCAAAAAATATTGCCACGCCAGTTATAACACCATAACACCAACACACAAAAAAACCCTCTAATCATAACATCAAAATAACACAATTTTTTAGGCCCCACTAATTTTTTTCCCCACAATTTTAAAACTAAATAAATTCATATCATTCATAATTTTAAAACTAATTTTTTATTTTTTAAATTAAAATTAAAAAAACAAAAAACATTATTTAGTATAAGTTTCAAAAAAACAAAAAAAACACAAAAACCCACCTTATGTCTTCTTCTTCTTCTTCTTCATGTGAACACACACACTACACACACACAATCTACACACACAAAAACTAATTTAAAACGAGCAAAAAGAAGAAAAAAAAAAGAAAACCGCCGGCGTTATGGTGTGACTGTGTTAACGTAGCCCCCAACGGCGTTCCCCTCTTTCACATCCCGGTGTCATAACACCGGAAACGGCGTTGGAACGAGCCCCAACGGCGTTATGACACCGTACGCTCTAAGGGTGAATTGTGAGAGGGAGTGAGGATGAAAAATTGGAGAGATAAATGCTGATATGACGCTGATGTGTCCCTGTTGATGGGGTGTTTTTTTGCGGTGACGACAAAGTCTTATAGTCTCTTCCGACCGCAATTAATAATTTACGACTAGGCTATTGTTTTAAAGTCTTTTTTTTTGCAAAATGAACCTTTAATATTTTTATTTTTTTATATAATACTTGATAAAAATTATATCAATGAAAATGTATTTAAAACTTAATGCATACACATATTTTGCATCAAGTATTAAATAACAAACACAAAATAGTTAAGGTCAAAACAGAAAAAGAAAGCTTTTAAAACGTTAAAAAATGACAAATAAATTAAAACGGAGAGAATAAACCTAAACTAATCATTACAAATTTTGAAAATTTTCAAATTAGGCAAAGAAAACAATTATACCTATAAAATAATTTGTGGCACTCATGTTACATAGATATTTCAATTAATCAGCTTCAAAGTTTCTTAACTTCTAATTTTTATTTACACGGAAAAACCTTATACATAAACCTCATGGGCCGTGCTAAGCACGGCATAAAACCATTCCTAGTTGACATAACCATAAAGCTTCTAGAGTTTATTAGAGCTTAAAAATTTAAAATAAGTCAGCTAATACGTAAAGTTTGTTTTGCTTTTTATTTCTTTCAGAATGGGAGATGATATTTACACTTAACATATTATATCCTTGTTTATTATAAAACTGTGAAATATAAAATACGGAACAAAAAATATAAATTTTATAAGTCATGACTAGTAAAACACAAAAAATATGCAGCAGAAAACCATAAAAAACTGTTTTGTTCTGTTAATAAAATGGGTAAAACCACCTAAAAAAATAAAAAACATAAACTATAATGTTTGACAAGTTAAAAATAGTAAAAGAAGAAAAATACAAAACAAAAAACCATAATAAAAAATCTATCTTGATTTTGTCCAATAAAATAAAATAGAAAGGGGCACAAAGGTTTACCAATATTGATTATCTATCTTTTTTGTATTATAATCAAACTAGTCACACCTTGCCAAAGTAGTTTTCCTTGCTTAAATATGTGTAGGTTGATGGTCTATTAAGGTGACTGCAAATATAACAAAAAATTTGTTTGTAAGTGTAGAGTGGTAAAATTGACCATGAAAATGAAGTACTTTAGAGCACTACTTGCATCATCCTATTATTCAAAGAAAGATATCCGAGTATCATACATTGCTTTCGATTTTGGGCACTACAAATTGCAGGAGAGTCATAGCCTCTTGTAATGTGATGGACATATAAGGCTGCCCGTATCGGTCTCACAATGGCATCGTGAGGCTCCGGTGAGGGTGTTTGGTCCACCGCCCACCCTCCCTAACGGCCATAGGAGAACCACCTCCCCCCCCCATGCGCGAGGATTAAATCAAGAAAACTAGCTAACGAATAAAAAGAAAAATAATTAGCGTAAAAGGAGTCCGGCGCAAGAACTAAGACCCATATATCAAAAATAAAACATTTTTTTTTTACAGCATCTAACTATGGCCTTCGCTGAAGGACAATACTTCGCGATTATAGGCCAAACGGGAAAGGTTAACATAAATCATAAACCCAGAAAAACGGTTTTGTTGAGGCATTGGCCGATAGAGTTAGCGAACTACTTTTAAGGTTTTGTGAGAAACTGGAACCCATGAACTATACTACATCATAAACTACAAAAAAAAATGAACTTACCAATAACCATTTTATATACTTAAAATACCCTATAAACTCAATATTTTTTTAATAACAATTACGTAATACTCTTCTACTTCTCATTCCATTTACATAAAAACAAACTATAATCTCACAACAAATGACAAAATCACAAACAAAACACTAATGGATATGAAATATGAAGCAATTAAAGCTCCCAGAACATTAGAAAAGATTTATATGCAGAAGAAGAAGTTTCCATCGTAACTTGAATTAATAAGCATAGCATTGTCATTTTTATAGGTCTACCAAACCAAAACAACAAATAGAACCAACACAAAATCAAACCATGATGGTGCTCCATGATCGATAGTCGCACAGCTAAGTTTAGTGATCATTCTGCTGTTTTCTGGGCATAACGTTTCAAGGAGAGGTTCCGACATAGTCGAAAAGTTCACAAGTAAGTATGCAGAAGTACCTATTCATTGTGCATACTTTCGTGAGAAAAAAGATTGTACCGGAAGAGTAGGCATTTCCCTGTTGTTGAAGTGCACCTCCATAATTCGTCAATTGACAAACGGTACTGTTCCTAACGCCCTTGATGAATATTTGCAGATGGGCGAAGCTAATATCTCTTGTATCTCATTATACATTATTTGTACAAAAATTATTGAGATTTTTGGACCAGAGTATATGCGAAGACACACTATCACTGACATTGAAAAGCCTATACGCTTTTCACAAACAAAAGCAAGGGTTTTTAAAAATGCTAGGAAGTCTTGATTGTATAGATTAGGAGTGGTTTGGTTATCCTCAAGCATGTAAAAGGCAATATTGTTTACAGAGACTCATGATTCGAAATCATTCATTTTGCTGGAGGCTGTTGCGTCACAAGACTTATGGATATGGCATTCTTTCTTTAGTGTTTCTAAGTCGAACAACGGATAAACGTTATACATCATTCCCCTTTACTCAACAATCTCAAACAAAGAATAGCACCAGCGATTCCGTTTGTGGCTAACGCCGTAACTTACCTTTGGAGATATTATCTTTGTGTATGGGCGCTAGGTGTAATCCTATGCGTTCCTTGGGTAGAAACAACCGGTTGCAGTTGATTCATTGGAACGTCTACCTTTATGAACATCTTCTCATACTCCTTAAAATCATTCGTTTCTCTAATCTCCGTAGTTAAGAAAACATCCAGAACCAGCATCCCTCGAACTAAGACATTCCCCGTTGTATACACACTAACCAATGGAACATTATCCTTGACAGAATGATAGTCCTCTTCAAGCCTTTTGGGAATATCATGGAATTTCTTCATCAGATCAGCAACAATCAGCTTGATGAAATGAGGATACTGAATAGCTTCCTTTTTCTGAAACACATTATTCATAAAATCCCACCAAATAAGAGCAACATAATCAACATGTGTTTGGTTGAGTACAACATGAAACAACTGAAGAATGTTGATCTTGGTCTGATCATGGCCAGAAGTTCTTGTTGTTAAGCAGCGGTTGAATACTTTAAACATAGTCTGCCATGGTTGAGCCAGATTCTTCATGTAGAAAGCACTTACTTTGTCAACAACACCTTGATAACCGAATATTTGCATGAATGTTTCAATAGTGATGATGTTGGCTGGTGCGACAAATAGATTCTCAAGAGTTTCCATTGGTAAATGAAGAGTATCACGGAACATATCCATACTGTATGTGAATTGTTTTAACACCCCCAATATTTACTCGCAGCGGAACCAACAATTTGGATGTTAAATAATAGTACAATAGTCACAAGATATAAAGAACGACTCAAAGAGACGTTTTAAAATCAAACAAACATTCCATTACATTCATTCAGAGTTCAAAAGCGTAGTCCCAAAAGATCGTTACCATACATCATAACAGTTGGATATAAACAAACTAAAATTTGTTTTTCATTTAAGGAATGGATTTTTAAAATAATGCATAAAAGGTTAGAGTGAATCCTCCTCTTTAATGCCTCCAAGTCTCCGGACTTCAATTACCTGAGATGAAACATGCTAAAGAGTCAACATGATGTTGAGTGAATTCATAGGTTTTATAAGTAATAAACAGTTGAGAAGGGGTTGAACACAAGCATTATAATATTCATAAGCATCATATAGACTTGTTGATCAGACAAGCTAATAACCAACAGTTGCATTGAGCTCGCGACACCGATCCCATTGACTAATTCCATAAACAAATAATAATAATACAAAGAATGCCCCCAGGCTAGGTATTTCGTCAGATACCTACTTAAATCTCCATACAATATGTCCGTACATTGGGAGTGCTCACTTTCCGGATTCAAACTTCCCAAAAACCGAACCGGGTTGTCAAGCCCATAGCGCTATTAATTGTATGAGCGGCTACCCATCATAGGTAGTTGACGGCTCACGATTAGGGTCTTATGACGAAAGCTACTCAAGCAACAACATATATTCACATACGGGTCCAAGCAAAGGAGAAAAACCTACTTGTGTTTGTTTTATAAAAACTAGCATGCATCTCCCTCGCGGGGTTTAAGAAAAATATTTGAAAAGCGAGGCTATGAACTCACCGTAAGTCAAATAAGCGACGAGGATCGAGAAGCTGAGTATATAGATCGAGAGAGGTCACCAACAATCACCGACAACCTATAGGAGTGACGCGACTTAATAAAATATAAAAGTAAAAACAATACATAAGAGAATTTAGCAAGTATGGGATATGTTTCTTAGATATATGCGTGGCGTTGCACAATGACTTAACTAAAGTGGTTTTATTCCAAAATATGACTAACAATCTGAGTTTATAAGTAAATAAACATATATTAAGTTTTACATATTAATTCTTATCTTATTATCAAAATTGTGTACCTTATGTGTTTTTAGAAAAGGCGTAAAAGTCCAGTTTCTGTTTTGACCTGTTTTTATGAGTGCATAACTATTAATCCGTAAGGGCTATGAATATGAGGTTTTCGCCCATGGAAAGCTATTTGAGTCTAGTTTCCAGAACATTAACCCAATCAATCTAAACCTTTACCAATCAATGGGAATTGTTAATTTAGTGACAGACTACCAAAACAGAATGTTAGCCAAAATATACACTTTTACGAAAACGACCATAAAATAAAATCTATAATAGCAATCAAGGTGAGGCCAAGTGCTGGAGCTTCCCTATGATGTCTAGTATAAGTCCATGTTTTAAAAACCCAACCTTTAGTTCAATAATCTGTAGAAAAACACGTATCCTAATTGAAGGTTCAGATTTGACCTAGTTTCGTATTTTGGCCATATCTCACTCATCCGGAACAATTGGTTGAGCATCCAACTATCCCATAGAGCTGAGACATATATCTATCTACCTATTCAATTTAATCACAGACCCCAAGCAAAAATTTTAGAGATAATTCACGATTTTGCTACTGCCTCAAAACTGTCCCCATAAATCACTTAGAAAACCAAACCAATACTCATCTAAAACACCAATCATGATCATACAATGCCACTATACATCATTTTAACATATCCCATATACATTAATCATAACTTTTATATATCAAAACATAATTTAATAGATCCATGCCATGCATGTTTATAAAAGTGAAATCAATCAAAAGTAAAAACAACATAGTTTAGAATCAAAAAGGGGGGATTAAGAGAGGCTTACAAAGCTTTTAAAAATAGAGGATTGGAATCACAAAAACACTCCTTCTTGAACCCTAGGCTGCCGAAATCAAGAGACCCACAACAAAACCCTAACTTGATTTTTGTTCTTCAATTCTTGTTATAATCTTCACCAATAAACCCTAATACTTCTTCTTTCACTAGTAATCAAGAAAACCCTAAAAATTAAGATTTAGGAAAATCCTTGCATGATGTTTTTGAGTGTGTTTATGAATAGAGGCTATTATAGAAATGATTTGGAGTGGTTTGTGATTTAGAAAATGGGGTTTTGATGGAGATTGAATGATGGTGATGGTGGTGTTTTCCTGTTCGGCAGAGAGAAGAAAAAAAAGATGGAGTCGGTTTTGATATCTTTGTGATATCTATGAGTTTTAAAGAAGAGGTAGTGTACTATATAAGGTATTTGCATGCAATGGAGAGAAAAATAGGTATGGTTTGATTGGGCTTGGGTTTTTGGCCAAATAAGATGAGGACGTGCATAATGATTGTGTTTGGTTATTTAAAATTTTTTTTAGGAAAGATAAGTTTTATTTGATTTATGTGCTAAAACTTAGGAAATTTTATTTTTAGAATTATATTACTAATAAAACTCCTAAAAAAATACATATTCTTAGTTTTATTTTCTTAAAATCGGTTATAAGGAGAAAAGTCAGGAGATTGGGCCAAAATTTTATTAACTTGATATTTTGTAGATTTTCGGGCCCAAAAACTAGCCCGACTTGGTAATTTTTATAAAAACATGATTTTTAGTCTCGTTTTCGGCAACCAACGGGAGAAGTTTAAAATTACAAAAATAAAAATAAAATAAAAATTTATCAAGCTCTCGAGAATAAAATATAAATTTACGGTTTCTCGTTCATTAAAACGGATATCCATCCAAAGCACGGTACGACTCTTAATTTTCGCAAAACGCAAAATTTAAAACACGTCACATCCAGAATAGGTCGGTGATAATATATCCAACTAAAATGCCTCTAATAAAATTTACAGGGCTATAATTTCGCGTTCATTAGCTTCTCGATCAATAACAGGTGACTTACGGTCCGAAACTCGCTAGAATTCAAAATTTTTGATTTTAACCAAAATTTTGAAAATGTAAATTTATAAAATTAATATAGGAGTTAAAATAAGTAGTGACCTTTTATACGGGAGTTTACAATTGTTGAGTGTTCATCTTAAACTTGATCGTGTCCTCAGTATCTGGTACCTTGCTCACCGTCCGCCAGAATTATTGTAGGTACACAGCAACGACATCAGCAGTTGCAGTTAGTGCATGACTGAGATAATGATCAAGTAGTATCAGCCCAACTATCATGCATTCAGGAGAGCAAGGAATAATCTGCAACACTACATAATTGTTGCATCTCCTGATTGGTTTGTATTATGGAACAAGTTGAGCTGCTGGATTCAAGTGTTGAGCCATGTAGAATATTGTATGATGACATGAAATGATTAGTGAGATGAGATATAGTTTGAAATTTTCACATATTTGACATGTTTTGTCTCTTTCCACTTTGTCTATTTTTTATGCTCTAGCATTTCTTTTTGAGCATATTATGATCATTTTCTTTCTCAAGTGCCTATTCTTGCTTTTTTGGGCACATGCCATACGCTTTATTCTTTTAAACTCATTTTTTATGCTCTGGCATTTCTTTTTTGAGAATACTTTGATTTGCTTTTTCACGTATGGATTTTATCTCTCTTTCTGTTTGTTTTTCCTCATCAAAAAGTTTTTTGTTGAAATGATACTCTTTCAAGAATAATAAAGATATACTCTGATTTGTTAAACAACTTTTGACTTTTAAGAAATCCAAGAGTATAGCTTTGTATTCTTTAAAACCTTTTGTGAAAGAATACCACTTGCTGACATAAAAATACAGCTTTTTGATTTAGAATTTGAGATAACTTTTCCAAAGCAAGTTTTTTTTTTCAAAGATTCCTGGTAAACATTGGTTACATAACCAATCTGTTGAGACATAAATGGGATGGTCACTAAGCCACTCACTACTCATTCTGTTTAATGCAAAAAACGGTCGAAACCGGACATGACTTAGACCATTTATCCGATTATGTTCAAAAGATAGTCATAAATCATTTTTGAATGATTTTGAAATAATATTTTTCAAAAACTTGAACCTTTTCATTTGATGATACATGAGAAACGTTATGATGACAGACAGTTGGAGCTCACTTTTTGCATTTCCATCATATGTTCTTTTTATAACTTGAAATCATTGATCACTTTTGACTGAAAAATTTTGTTAAACAAAACATAATCTTTTATACGATATATGGATGGTCAGTAGATTGCTCACTCCTCATCCTGTTAAATTCAGGAAACGGTTGTAACCGGACACAATCTTCACTATTTGGTCCATTTATCAATATAAAATATGATTTGGAAACAAAATTTATCATTTGATTTTGTAGGATGCCTTTTTTAACATTGAAAACCCTTTTTGAGATTCGGATAAAACAAATTTATTTCAATTTTTCCTTTATACGAAACCCAAAATTTCAATTAATTAACCCTTACGAAACCCATAATTAAGACCAAAACATCACTTACAAAACCCATTGGCCCACTACTGTTCACAAAATCGAAACCTGTCAACATTTACTTTCGTGATCTTTGATTTAAAAAAATGTGATAAGCTTAATAATCCTACTTATTTCAACAGCTTATTTTATATCTTTCATCATTTAAGCTTATTTATCAAACTTTCAAAGTTACGAAACCTGTCTTAGTTATGAAACCAATGATTACAGTCCATAAAGTTATATTTCCAATGATCAAGTGATTGTGAAGTTTTAATACACTATAAAATATATGA